>JAOQMR010012400.1:0-10391 GCA_027563865.1 Erythroxylum pelleterianum | reverse complement strand
AAGAAAATTATTAATCTAAACCTCAAAATAATTTAAACATGCTTATTGATTATGAAAAAGGAATCGGGGCCCAACATAACTTCTTTAATAATAGGTCTTTTCCTAAGATCTCGATCTGAGTATTTAACAAACAATTTAAAAAACATATAGTAGTTACTTCTTATGTATTTATCTCAAATGGAAGGATCAATAACTTTTTCCTCTCTTTTTCAAATTTCATATGGAACTTTTAAGAAACTCACTGTAACTTTTTCCTTTGCAAAATCTATAAGCTTCTACTAGTCAAAATCTTAATAAGAATGACAATGAAATCATAAACATTAGCCTTGCAAGTTGCATTTGATCTTCCCCTACTAAATGTCTCAAATATGCCTTTTTTAATGTAATGTTCTTTACCAAAGGTTAAGAGGCCTATATTGTAACACCCACATATCCCCTGGTTTCTAACCCCTAATATGGGGTGTTACATATATGAGGGATCTTTACAAGGTATTATGATGATGGGTAAGTTTTTACAATTTAAAACCCTCAATCTACTGCAAACACACAAGTCGTGAATTGTAGTACATAAGGTGTCGATCCCACAAGGAATTGTGAACTAATCTAATCCTAAGTTATCTAAGACTTTAAAAATTAATAAAATGAAAATAAAAATTTAACAGAAAAGTAAATACATGAAAGTGAGTGACAGAAAATTAATTTATGAAATTAACTCAAGAAATTGAATATTGAGCAACACTAAATTCACAAAGGGAAATCACACAAGAAAATTTACCAAATTATTATAGACAGATTTATCCTATCATCAATGCTAACCTAATCACTTTTGTGTTATTATGGTATCGGTTTTAGATGACCGTAGGATGAATTACTCTATCTCGAGTTATCATCACTAAACCCTAATTAATTTGAGTTACCAAAATTATAATCTCTCGATTAACTATTAGCTCACAACCTAATTAGTTCTTAAGCTTTCTAATAAACTACCGGCTCTCACATGGGATCTCTTTCTGTACAATATTTTATTTGATTAACTATGTGATCTATTAGATTATTAACTCTCACTAAACAACCTAATCATGTCACATTCAATTCACTCTATCGATTTATTACCGAAACATAAAGTTACAACAATCAATCACAACACCCAATCGAAATAACATAAAAACTACTATATTAACATAGAATCAAGTTTAAATCCCTAAAGAAAAGCTAGAACATCATCATGAATCCGCAACCCGTAAACATAATCATATTCATCTTACACATTCAATGAAGAAAATGAACATAACGTCATTTGGATGGGACCTGGATGACTTAGGAAGGCAGCAACGTCGGAAGCCCTCTCCTCGTCTTCCTTTTCTCTCTCTTCTTCTTCTCTCCTCTTAAAGCTTTCCCAAGGTGGCAGAATGTAAGCTCTCTTTTAGGGTTCTATTCTTTTCCTTTTATATTATTTTCTAATCAGCGCAAACTCTGGGGTTTTCTTAGGCTCCAAAAGTCTTAAATATCCCAAAAAATGAAGTTCGGTAAGTCAATATGTGTTGTCTATCGTGCAGGCCACAATCATGACCCTGGCATTTACCTTCTGTCACGATCGTGGCACATTCATGGCCTTGGGTTTTGCTTCTGGCTTCCTTTGATTCTCCTCTGTTCTTCTATAATTGATCTGAAACACAAACAAACACATCAATGCACCTCAAATAGACAAATTTTAAGCTCAATGGCATACTTTAACCCACAAAATACTTAAAACAAAAATGTCTAACTAAACAACACAATCCTAACCTAAACATGCACTAATTATTCAATTTAACAATTAAATACATACTAAACCACCCCCTAAAACATTATGCAATCTACTACTATCTTATTCCTAAAGTTATACTGAGTAAAGAAAAGTTATGGGATGTTTATCAGCATTAAAAAAAATTGAAGATGCATATTGAAAAAGGTTGTGTTTGATAGAAGAGCTTCAACGGTGTGACCTTTTCAATAAGACATAAATAACATATAACAAGTTCAAATGGTGTGACCTTTCAATAAGACATGAATAACATATCACAAGTTCAAATTTTTAGACTCCATTACAGAAATTACAAGATAGAGTAGTCACTAAAAGTAGGTTGCATAACAACAATAGGTGTGGACAATAAATATATCATAGCCAATATTACACAAATGAACACTGTTAGTCACCCACCATTCTCACACCATCCACTACATTTAGTGCACACCCCAAAGAAGAATTGAGAAAGTAAATTCAACAAAAGAGACAACGAAGAATGGTGTGAAACTCTTATTATAGCTATTGGTTTAATTGGAGGCAAACATAGATGACAACGAAGAATGGTGTGTGACAATTTGTAGTTGGTACAAAAAGCAGCCAAAAAAGTTTGTAGCTAATCCGAGAACATTCTGTAATGCAAAGAAGAGTGAAGAAAAGGTGTGCAATAGGGAAAAAAAGGTGCTACTGAGAAAAAATGTGTAAGATAATCTAAATCTCAAATAATTGAAGGGTTTTTTTTTACCTTTTTCTTTTAATTTTCCTTAATTTTCATAATTTCACTTAATTAGTTTAATTAAGTCTAACATGTACAATTAAATACAATTGTAATCATACGTGTTTATCACATCAACAACGTTAAGAGAAATATTAATGTTGAGATAGATTTGAAAAAATTAAAAGTTTTGATATTTAATTGTCACTTTTTAAATTTTGAGCTATAATTGTAAATTTGAGTAAAGTTTAAGATTTTTTTTGTAATTAACCCTTTATCATATTTCTTTTTATGTATAAATCATTATTATTTTATATAAGAAAATTTTAAGTCTTTTCAATTTAGTCCTAAATTTTTAAAATTTATAATTCTAACTGATATTTGACTAATATTCTGGCCACTGACTAGTACCAACTGAAAGGATCAGTATCAACTACTACCAGAGTTTAGTATGAAATTTTCTTATTCGGTATTAGTTTTTTGTCAGTACGATCAAATATAGTACGATATTGTAAACAATGTATCCAACTGTTATATTTTGAAAAGTAAATAATGAAAAATAACATTTAGTGATACATGTAATAGATCATTAATAAATTGACTTTACTTCTTAAGAGTAGTTTAATTGGTAGTAAAAATCTTTTTAATGTTTCTCATTTTAAAAAATATAAATTTGAGTAGTCCTGAATAGATAATAATCTTACAACTCATTTAAGATATCAAATGAATGATTTAGTTAACTATATTGAATTTATCAATTAGTTTTAATTTATTGATTCACTAATTTATTTGAATTATATGATTTATGAATTGTTATACATATCTCCTGTTTTATATTATACCTATCTAAAAAATAGCTCATAAAATTTAAAATTTAATTATGTTAAGGCAAAGCATGTCTAGCACTTTTCTGCATAAAATATTCAACTCCATTTCAAATGTTTATTGAGATTATAGCAAATAAAAGACTTTATTTAAGTGAACTTTTATAGAGAAGCAATCGACTCATACAGATATTTGCGGTACAAGTTGTGCTTTCTTGATTTTGGTGCTAGTTAAATAATAATAATAATGTGTTTGTAATTATAATTCAACATATTGTTTAGTTGAAATTAAAAATTAATAACAATAATTCTTTTTCTACCCTGTATTACTACTAATTTTCATAGAAAAATATTTGTATTTAAACATACAAATTACAATGATACCATTCATTTTATTTCTAATTCTGAATATGAAACTATAACATCTCGCACATTTGATGTCTTTATAGTGCTTTAATTCCCATCAAGACATTCTGGTACAACCTTTCAACTTGGATACATTATAATGGCTGCTAAGGAGCCAGTTGTCGTAAACCCAGGACATTTACATCACTAAACATGGATTAGCATTAGCCTCCTTTGATTGGACATTACATATCTATCCATCTCTCTACATTACTTAGAACACAGGACCAGCTGCAAGAATCTCCTCAGTCAACTTGTTATCTTTTCCAATCTTATAATTTGTGAATACCTCAAAATTCTTCTTGAAAAGGCCAGCCAGCTTTGACAGGGTATTCTTGTAGGCCATTTTGTCCGACCACTGCAATACAAATCAAACTCATACGTACATAATGATGACTGATTTTTATGCTTTCTGCTGAATTTTTTTTTTTAAAAAATAAAGACTTACAGTGTTCATAGGATCAAGAATTTCTGAAGGCACGCCCTCAATTTCTGTTGGGATTTCAAATCCAAACACCTCAGTCTTTCTGTAGTTTGCCTTGAGAAGATTACCAGAGTGTATAGCATCAATTATTATCCGAGTGTATGCTAATTTGATACGGCTTCCAAATCCGTAGCTGCGTTAAAACATTGTAACTACCAACTGAAATTGATGATAATTTATACCTAGAACCTGTGGACGCCATCACATACATACCTGCCACCTGACCAGCCAGTATTTACTAGCCATCCTGTAGCCCCATGCTTCTGCATCTTTTCAGCCAGCATTGCTGCATACTTGGTAGGATGCAGCATTATAAAAGCCGCACCAAAGCAGGCTGAAAATGTTGCTGTTGGCTCCTTAATTCCGTCCTCGGTCCCAGCAACCTGTTCGTTCAACACAATATCTCAAAACCGTGCCTGTATGTATTCCACCTGAAGAACTACTTCAAATTGTTTTGGAATTTTTGAGAGAAGTACCAGTGCAGTATAACCACTGATGAAATGGTACATGGTCTGTGCCAAGTTCAGTTTGCTAATAGGTGGGAGCACTCCAAAGGCGTCGCACGCCAGAAGGATGACATTTTTGGGATGGGGACCAACACACGGTATCTTTGCATTCGGGATGTACTCTATAGGATATGCTGCTCTAGTGTTTTCTGCAATAAACAAAGTTGATATCAGTTGATCCCTGCAACTTGAATCTTAGTTATAAAAGAGAACATATCAAACTAATATTTGCTTCAATACGTAAAAACAAGTAATGATATAGACAAAAGCAAGTAATTAATCTAGAGTACCTGTAACAGATTTGTCTACGTAATCTACTTCTCTCGTAAGCTCATCAAACACCACATTCTCCAGCACTGTGAAAACATAAGAACACTTGTTAGCTTCAACTTAACTCCACCAAGCGGAGGCTTTCAGGACTTAAAAGCTCTTCATTTGCAAATTTTTGATGCACTTCAGATCGCATAATAATCACTCACCAGTCCCAAACTTGATGGCATTCCAGATGTCAGGCTCCTTATCTCGTGATAGATCAATGCACTTGGCATAACAACCACCTTCAATGTTAGAGACACCATTCTCACTCCAGCAGTGCTCATCATCCCCAATTAAGTACCTATTATGATCCGTAGAAAGGGTTGTCTTCCCAGTACCTATGACAAATAAAACCAAAAGGGAGTTTATAAGCAACAAGATCACAAGTAACACGACCAAGTAGAGTTTGTCAACGAAATCGTGACGATCACACCACAAATATACCTGATAATCCAAAGAAGAGGGCAACATCTCCATCCTTCCCCATATTGCAACCAGAGTGAAGGGATAAAATTCCACGCTTAGGCATGAGATAGTGCATTACGCTGAACAGACCTTTCTTCATTTCCCCAGCATACTGTGTGCCAAGGATGACCATCTCCCTCCTGGCAAGATTAATGTCTATACTACTAGAGGAGGTCATATAATGGGTGTACCTATTACATGGGAACTGTCCTGCGTTGTATATAGTGAAGTCTGGAGTTCCAAAGTCCTCCAACTCTTCATGAGTGGGTCGTATGCACCTGTATCCCACCCGGTTACGCCACATACACAAAGCTAACATATCCTTGAATCTACATTTTTTCCTCCTCTGTTTAATTATCTTGAAGATTAGATATTTAGAGGTACATGAACCATGATAAAACTTCCAAGATACTTCCCTTCCAATGCCTAGTTTGTATGAATTATAATCATCGGATGATGAGAGAAACAGAGTACAATTGTCAAAATTTTCTTCACTTTCGTTTAGCCACAAATAGAGACCTGTTCAACGATTTTTAACTCATATGGCAGAAACAGAATCTTGTTCAGTGGTGTTGATGGTAATACTTACATGTTGTGCATGAACAGAGAATGATAAGCCCTGGCAGATACAATACGGACTTTAATTCGGTGTTCTGGGTCCCAATTGAGAAATTGATCATTCACATAAACCTGAAATTTGAGGACAAATTTCAACTGTCAAGGCTTACGTTCATAGTTCAAATTAAACTACTTATCTTTAAATTTCCGAAGGCTCAGAACACAAGTTTCTTGTCTGACTTGGATTCAAGAAACAAAGATGGACAAACTCTTTATCATTTCTAAGACCCTGCAGGAGCCAACAGGAAGCCTGAATATAATTAGGTCCAATGAATGCATGAGCTCTCTGGGACTGGACATATTGTAGAAAAGACTAAATCTAGGAGCACAGATCGTCAGGTGGCAGCATAGTCAAAAGGGTTGGGATCCTATAAGTGGAGTACAAGTCAAAATTCGAATAGTTATCAAGTAGCTATTGGTCAAGAAGTCCAATCGGTTAGGAGTCCAGACACACTCAAAAAGACTTCATGAAACTGTAGCATTTTGGATAAATAACACTTAGAACCACAGTGACCTGTGACCAGACACCATTGAAGTATTGTATGAATGACATCATTTGGTTGAAGTGTGCGGTTAACGCTGTTGAGCTGTAACTTGACAACAACAGCCAACAACTGCGGCGGGCGTTCCATATTAATGGACCCAGTTCTACAAGTGCGGGGACGGAGGGAGGGATAAGGGCACTCGAAACAGTAACATCCGGCCTAAACAAAAATATGGAAAAATATATACAACTAAGTGAATCAGTAGTTGCGATTTGTTTGTAATGAATTAAATAAACTTCCAAAATCAATAAATAATTCATAAATTATATAATTCTAATAAATCATATAAAAACGACTTAATAATTCTAAAAAAATTTAAAATCACTAAACAATTTGTTAACTATATAATTTAAGTAAATCATTTTCCAAATCAAGGGATATGTCATCTACGTCACCAATATCAAAGTTTAAAGAGTATGTTCAATCCAGAATTTGATTCCCTAATCTTAAAAAGGTGAAAACTATTTACAGAATCTTCTTCTTCCACCACCACCACCAAAATTGGTGACTACTGTAACCAAATAACCTAGACCATACCTGAGGACTATCGACAATAAAAGGCATTTAACTACGTTTGTGTTAGATTTCCGGCTTTCTAGCCGCAATCTTGGGACCCGGAAAACGGAAGTGCTCATGACAACGTCTGTAGAGACCATGGGATGGTTATGGCTTTTTCTCGGGAGTTGACGTAGCATTCCCACGTCTTCATGTATGGCTAGCCATTTAGCATGAGGTGGAGACTAGAGGACACCGCTTAGAGTTTTACTTACGTCATCAGAAGGGGACAAGCCCTTGAAAGTTTAAACGAACCACCTTGGTCGCAAGTATTATCAATTTTTATCAAAGAACGTAAAATGATACCTTTTCCAGTGAATTCAAGTAGTCGACGGCTCGTTCTCTGTTAACTAGGAAAGTTTGTTCGTCCATTTCAATGTTGGGCGAGCCCCTGCAGAAGTGAGCAGTTAATCAATCAAGGAAAAAAAGCGACAGAAAACATGTGGAAGCACAAGCACAGGAACTTACTTTCCCCACCAAAGTTCCTCTTCAGTGGTCTTGTCCTTGACAACACGTTTGTCTCTCGGTGACCTGCCCGTCTTTGCCCCGGAAAGAGTCGCCAGAGAGCCATTTGATGTTATGAATGAACCCTTCTCATACTTGATAGCTTGCTCGTACAGCTCTGTTCATTTTCCAACATCTCCGGTTATTAGGCAGCCTATTATTTAACGATTATAAATTATAATTAACTGTCACTACCCTGTATACAACAAAGAAAAAGAGGATAATCAACTCGATTATGTAAAGAACTATTAAACTTTCCATTCATCTCATCAATTCAGCCCCACTTGCCCAAAAGGTGGGAATTAAATAAGAGCTATCTAATTTTAGCTTATCACAAACTAGGTATAAGTTAACAAAAGAAGTTAAATAAGGGAGTAAATGAGCGTTACCAGCGGGAGAAAGATTATAGAGGACGTGGGTGAACTTGAGGGAGCTATCACTCACGCTTATAGTTGGAGTGAAATGGTGGGAATGAGATGTGTGCGTCACCTTCTGTCCTTCTGACTTTCTCGCTGGGTCTCCTTTCACCACCTTGGGTCCTGTCTCCCTCGTCAGAGACGCCAACGATGCACTAGTACATATGAATGACTTTTAGCTGGTGATTTTTCCAGGCAATGGGTAACTAGTAAATTAAAGTTAAAGATACGTATGTACCTGATAGACTGGAGCTGCTGTTTTTGGCGTTCTTCTTCGGAGAGGGTGGTAAATAAGGCACCTTGTGGTCCTGTGATTGGTGTGGTGGGAGTTGATCTCTTCTTCTGAAGAGAATGGAGTTCGTCGATTGTTTGGGCTTTCACTGGAGGAGTACTGTCGTCGTGACACACATCGTTAGTTTTCTTCTGTGTCTGGATTTTTGGCAGCCCTTTTCTTCCTGTACTTGTACTTGCACTTGCATTGTTGTTGCTGGTAAAGCTGAACTCTCCGCTCTCCGTTCCGTTGTTTGCCATCTTCGAATCTGCAATGAAAAAAGAAATCAGTTATACAATTGTTTACGATAATATATCCAGCAGAACGGAAAACTGGAGAAGCAAAAGATAAAGACTATACATCTAAGCTTAGATTGAAGATAAGCGCGAAAGGAAACGAATATCTAAAACAAGTGCGGATAAGGATGAGCGTTAAAGCACGAAAGAGAAAAGAGGATTGGCAAGGAAGGTAGCAACCTGACATAAAACACCAAGCGCCGGTAATGAAAGGTTTCCAACAAAAAATAATACCTGGAACCTGTACAAAGAGACTTGCGAGCTTCCCTTATATAGGCTTCTTCCCTTCACCACCGCTTACTTCACCATGGTTTGCTTCTAACCATAGTTTCGTTTCTTAGTTCTTGACACGTTTACTACTAGAAAGTGAAATACATGAATTTATCTTGCCTACTCCTTTGTTGGTATCAAGGTAAATTGACTATTTCTGTTAATTGTATTTTCAAGAGGTTTCCTTCTTCACCACCAATAGAAAAACATATCATTTGGAGTAAAATATGGAGTTTTTCAAATTATGGTAATTACATGTGATTTACTACATCTTACATATTTCCCATCTTAATAGACTGAGAATACTTATCTTTTCTGGAATTATGTATGTGGCGAGCGTATATGGTCATTAATTAACTCACGAGTTACACTATTAATAGATCCATTGACATTTTTAATGAAAACTACTAAATAAATCGAACACTCACCATGTCATCCCTTTTGATGTAAGGATACAGTCCGGATCCCGGACGCTGGAGTGGAGCCTATTGGTCAGGCCAGCTTTTGGTACCTCTGCTTTTCTTCTGTTTTCAAGCGTCACGGCTCACGACCCGTGCTTCTAACACAAATGTGCAGCCACTAATCCATAATCACCATTCACAAGGCTCGTGTGAGTTAAACTAAAGTAGATGTTAGACCTTCTGACCCATGGTTTCTGTCAATTTTTCACTTCTCTTTCGGTATCGGTTATTACAATCAATACATGGTCAAAATCTCACTTTTTTAGCAACAGTTATTACGGTTTCCTATCCTACGAGCTCAAAAAGTATTGTACAAATGGGATTTTACTTTGCGACAAGATTCACACTTGTTAGATACAGTGCATTCTGAAAAGATAAAGCGGCACGTAATGATCTGTATTCTTATTAAATTAAGATTATAATATCCTACAATTTTATGTACACGCAATTGCTCGGATTATGTTATTTTTGGTACTATGTCAACCCCTTTACATTTCACTACAATTTTTATAAAATTAATATGTTTGAAACGTCATGCTTGCTTTATGGATAAACATAGGACCTATCTTACCAAGTTAATATATATAAACATATATCTATGTGCGTGTAACATGTGGAGCTTTTTTACGTTTTATTCAGCGCGGGGCTCAGTTTAAGTGAAGCAAGTGATAAAGCTGGATTGGCTTTTGCAGTATTTCGAGTGGGTGTAGACGCAGAGTGTATCAGAACCCTTCCATTGGAAAGGTCATCAAGCATCCTCAAATTAAGAACATATTACATTAACAACCTTTAAATTGATATTTGATCTGATAGGTTAACCGGCATGTGGATAAATTAAGAACATATTACATTAACAACCAATGTTTTAAAAACCGGACCGGACATCGAACCGGTCCAAAGAAAGGTTTAAGGTTTAGAGGTTCAACCGGTAGTGAACCGCTATCAAACCGGAATATAA
>JAOQMR010012338.1:0-10397 GCA_027563865.1 Erythroxylum pelleterianum | reverse complement strand
AGAAAAAGTTTATCACAATTCAACCCCCCTTCTTGTGTATCTTGATCTTATTATTGTTCATATATTAACGTGTGATTTACTTCAGTTATTATTAGTAAGATTTATTATAAATAATGTAATAAAAATAACAAAAATAATTATTAGTATTATTAATAATTGTAATTGTTGTTATTATTAATTATTATTAGTTTATAATAGTTAAACTAATTATTATTAGTTTATAATTATAAAAAATTAATTATCTTCTTTTTCTTATTATGATTATAATTATAAACATTAGTTAGGCCAAACTAATTAAATAAAACATCTCAACATTACATAATGGGTTCAAATAACTTCGACAACCAAGAAATTGAAATACATAATAATTTAAATAAACATCATTCATGGCTTTAATTACATTGAAGCCTTAAAATTTATTAAGAATGTCCTTAATGATAATTTCCAAAATGACCCCAACAGCAATTAGTAAAAATGCTCGACTCCATGCCATTTTTTGCTCCAATGTTGCAACTGCATTTAGTTGTTCAGTTGTTGGCAGTGATGGTTGAAGCGGGATTGGTGAGGGTTCAATGGCGGGTTCAGTGGCGGTAGGAAGAATTGGTTTGTTTGGACGACTGCTCCTATTTCGATCCATGGCATAAGCAGTTTCTGCTTCAACCAAGGTTCGAAACCCCTTGAATCTAGCATTTGGGAAGCCCTCAGTTACCATTTCACATCATCCCAATTTGTGAAAATTCCTACTTGTTGTCCAACGAAGACAACATAAAAGTTGTATCTACCCATAGTGATGTACATGCAAATGAATCATATCATAACCATTCATAAACGTACAGAAAATGTAAACATTAAAAAATTTTAAACCCAACCATTCATCATTGACAAACATTGCTTACAAACACAGTCAAAAGTATATCATCTCATCAATCAACATCACATGGTACTAACACAAATAAGTTTAGTTCGACAGATGGTTACCATCATACATGTCCATATAATAGTTGAGATTAACAGACAAATTAAGGAACCAAACATTAAGTCAGACATCATCACGTAAGAGTCTCCGCACATAAGCCTACTTTTGTTTTGCATTTAAACCCCAGAAAAGACTCCCAGCATGAGGATTCCTCGAGAAGATCATTGTTGTCCTAACAACGTCTTTAGTGGAGAAACCCAACCACCCAAGCTCGTCACCTAGCTGAGGAATTTGCTGTCCCCTGCCCATAGCATCTGCAATGATCTGTGCACTCCTAACACTGCATTCAGCTGCACGGGCAAGTGTGGTAGCAAGGCTTTCTAGCACTTCACTGTCCCTCATCTTTCGTTTCCCTTTACTTTGTTGGTTCGCGTCTGTGTTGGAAGAAGAGGGCGACAGAACCAGCTACATGGACGGTTGCAGTTGCCGCGGGAGTGTTTGCTGGTCCTAGTTCAATCAATGGGGAAGCATGAGCTGGTGAAGCTACTGCTGCATCAGCTTCATTTTCATCAGCATCAAACTGAGCCTCAGCATCGCCCGGATCTTGAGATGCTGCACCTGTGGCTCTGTCATTCCCAAAGACGAACTCAAGTCTAGGGTACAATGGAAATGGCTTCCCAGGAGTATAGTACTTATTAGGGTGTTCCTGGAAAAAATTGAAACATATTGTTAGCATGATAAACAATAATTAATATTATGATGCGTGTATAAACAACTTACTCTCATCCATTCGTCAAACACTTGCTTGCTGTCTACCTCGACACATTGCTTGCTTTCGTTCCACCCAAAGCCACTGCATTGCAACATGTCATACGTTGTCTAATATTTTTCCTTAAGCCTCTTATGTTTATTTTGTATATGTCTCTTCTCAATTCCACACCCAGGAAACTTCTCGACCATCATTCGAGCAAGCAGTTAGAAAGTCCCAGGCTTAAATTGGCCATTATCGGTTCTATGTCCACCAACAACCGCCTCCTCCAAGAAGGTAACAAATGCGTCTGTTTCATCATCTGTCCAAACCCGTGACATTGCACCTAAACCATGCAATGTCATACCCCAAACCATGACAAACCATTTCCATCAATGATTAATTCACATGTTATTTATAATTTGTTTGGATATAAAGAAGACAACATTGAATTAAACGAAACATGTAATTAAGTACAATAGCAGTCAACACTATGAAGAGAAATATAAGCAATGCCTCAATTCAGTTACAATGAAAGTCAACCAAATTTAATACAAACTGTTATAAACTAATATAAAGTTCACAATTTAATGGTTTCTTCTCCATTCATCATACATGTTGTTAACTAAATCATCTCTCCATTGACTCCATTCATTACTTGTCTCAACACGATCAAGAAATTCAGGTAACGGTGTATCTTTCCCAATTGGCATATCCTCATCTTCAAGAGGAGTAAGCTCTGCTGGATCAACACTCATATACATCCTAATAAAATTATGCAAAAGGCAGCATGCAACAATGATGTGCACATGAGTGGCTGGGGAATAGAAAGATGAATTTCTTAGGATTTTCCATATTTTTTTCAGTAAGCCAAATGCACGTTCAATCACATTTCTGGCAGATGAGTGTCTCTTATTAAAAAGCTCTTCTGGATTCCGTGGTGCCCTTCCATCTCTTGCCCACTCTTGAATATGGTATCTTGTGCCTCTAAAAGGTGCAAGAAAATCAGGACCATTGGTATAGCCAGCATCTACTAAGTAGTAATTTCCTATAAGCAACAAACACAATCACTAAAGTATCTATAATCAAACCTCCAAAAAACACATTCCCAATTTCTAACCATTCGTTTCTTACATACCCCTCGGAACTTGAAGTCTATTAGGCCTACTTACAACATCATGCAGAACCCTTGAATCCGCTGCTGAACCCTCCCATCCAGCAAGAACATAAACAAAGTTTAAGTCCTTATCACACACTCCTAAAACATTAGTGCATATTCTCCCTTTCCTTCCTCTGTACCTGAGTTTGTCTGCTTTTGGTACTATTATGTCTAAATAAGTCCCATCTAAAGCACCCAGGCGACCCTATGTTCAAAATTGCAACAAACAAAAATTCCCGTTAACCAATTTCATAAAGTTAAATGAGACAATGTACTGTAGCTACATAATGTTATTATCCTTAAACCATTTCCATCTATTGTCTGTGCAATCCTCTGGAATTGGTATGGGCTTGACAAACAACAGATGTCGAAGCCTTATTACAGCTTTCAACACACTATGGAAGGCTCTACTTATTGTTTCTCCTGCCCTCATAAATCGAACTTGTAATACTCTATTATATCCATTTTGTGCTAATATTCTTAGGAAGATTAAGACTTTTTCCTCAATGGGCACATGACCATTATTCCTCAACCTACCATGGCCCCGAAGCATTTCACATAACAATGTCAATGCATTACTGTCTATCTGTAAATCCCATTGGCTATTCCTATCACCCTCACGCAAAATCCTATATATATTAGCTGCCCTATTTGGTACTGTTAATGCCCTACTACCTTTAGCATTTTCACTTCTACGTCGTTTTTTATGTATACATACAAGCATAACAAAATTAACATTCTCAACAAATTCAATTGCCCATTCCAAAGCTCAAACAACGCCAAACACTTAAACATATGATCATGATCCATTGACTCCAATTTTGATAGGAAAATTGTCTGCAAAGAGAATACAATATACTGATCATAAACTATAGTTGTATATATGTATAGAATAGTAACATTTGTAAATATGTAGAGAATAGTAAGAATTGCATGACATGTTTAGGCATTGAGCAAGGAAAAGGATTAGTGAGAATGGAAGGCTCAAAATGAACTTTTCCAATGCTTATGACATTATGTTGAACAAGCCTACATTGACAAGTTAATTCAAAGTAAAGCACAACAAATCTGTACTTTTTAATTAAGTGAGTGTCTACATATGTCAGTAGATAATTTGCATTCTAACATAGATAATTCACTTTCAGTATTATAGCTCTGAAGCTCAAACTTATAAAGGTATAAATAACTAAGTTATCAAATGGTTTCCTATTCTAACCCATCATTTAGTCAAATGAATAACTTGTTTCCATGCAATAAGGCAATGATCACTCAAACATTCTAGTTAAACTTCTTTCAAATTGCACATGCTTCCTTAATAGTCATTCACATATGTATACACATCAAACAAAGACTCGTTTCTGATCAAGGTAAGATAAAGAACGACTTACCACTTTGACAAGAAGTTGTCTAATTCAAGTTTCTGAATGGGTGAAGATTGATGTAGGTTTAATGCAAGTTTCCAACCAACAATAATGCTTTTGGTGTTTTTGACAAAGCAGAGAAGAGGAATCAAGGCACAACATGAATAAGAAGAAACTAAGAAGCATAAACTTCTTTTCAAATGGAAGATCAAAACATGAACTTCATGGTAGTGCCATAAGGATTGTTTAAAAACATAATATCTGCTAGACAAGGAGTTAAGTATGTTAAATTGGTAAAGGTTGCCTTCCTATTGATGAAACAGTGGGTTAGTGTTGTAATATTCAACAGCAATGCTTGCCACTAAGATTAAAGTATTCTTTATTTACATCAGACCTCTTTTGTCCAATGTATGTACAGTAACTTTATTTTGAGTGAGAGGATTTGGATTTTTACATTACAACCACACTTATATGATTAGGTGATCTCTGTAAATCTTTGATATTATATTTTCATAGAATCTTGTAATCTAAAGCTTAAAATGAGGCAATCATCAAGACAAACAATGTGATTGAAACTTAAATTAAATATTGTTTTACTAATTACCAAAACAATTGTCTGCTGTTATGTACCATTTGTAAACGATTTCATGCAGATCATTTGTCTATGTAAGTGTTAATATATATGTAACAGTGGGTTTTGAATGCAGAAAGAACATATTTTAGTTGAAGTGTTGATGAGCAATGAAGGCATATCAATTTTCATTAAAGTTCTCCTATAGTTTCACATGGTCTGTTTTATCTCCAGGATATATTTCAGATCTAACATGTCCCTATTTTCATGTATTTTGCAGTCACATCAATAAAATCAGGGAGAATTCTTAAAAGGAAATACTCAATTAAGGACTTGAGACTCTTAAGAACCTTCACTATGGTTATCCCTTGTCTAATATCTTATATTAAAAGTTCCATGCATGTTCTTCATCAAATCCATGGGCATCAAGATCCAAAAATGCAGTATCATTGTGAATTTGCAGGTGAATATGTTTTTGTCTAGAATCTGAAGGGAAAATGCATTTGGACTCTATTTAGATAATGAATTAATTGATTGGACTCTATTAGATAATGAATTAATTGATGGATGAAAATAGAGCTGCAGATGAAGTAGTTTTAGGAGAATTGGAATAGTATTTGGACGAGTTGACTAAGAAATATGCTATTGATTTTGATCTTTTAGCATAATGAAAGGTTAATGCAGTGAGGTAATCTAGTTTGTCTAAGGTTACTAAAGAATATGTTTTTGACTATTCAATCCTCAATAATAACTTACGGGACTTTAACTCCTACTACAATCAAACTCCTCACTTATAGCTAGATTAGTTGTACCTTCAAAAATAATTTTTCCAACTTAAAAAACTTTGCACTTGTTCGATTTTTTAACGATTTTGAAATTGAGGCAAACATCTTAAAACCAATAGCCAATTAAAAAGTTACAATGTATAAGATATTCTTGTAAATTGAATTACTATTTAATTTATCATATTGTCTTATTTCAATTGTTAAATATTTTATTTTGATAAGCCTTAAAAATTGTTGTAGTTGATGTAACTTAGTTTCTTTTTTGTGTGTGTGTGCATTAGTAATTAAGAAGATTAGGAAGGTGGGAAATGTCTGATATTTTTCCAGCTGATTGTTATGTGATATATGAGGCACTAATGACTAAACATGTTTGGAATCTTTCTTGCGGCCTTCAATGATGAAAAGGACATCTCAAATGGTGGTTAACATCCAAGTAAGGTAATATAACAAGATGGCATGACAATTGACAATTCACATAACATCTTTTCTGTACAAAAGTTTCATATACAAGATGGCATGAAAATTGACACACACACACTGATATATATATGGATGAGGAAGTATTGTATCTATTACAATCAATTCTTATCATCTACATGAAGCTTTTTAATGATTTCTTGAGGTTTTGTATGAAGTTCCTCAGTTTTTCAAGTTGCAACCTCTACATGCTAGAAAGTTGTAAATTCCTTTTGTTGAGTGATCATTATTGTAATTGTGTGAGGGTATTGATATTATATTGATGCTTATTTTATGTATGTTCTTTCTTGGTACTCCAAAAGTTTTTAACTACATTTTCATCCATGCTCTAATCTATTCTTTTAATTCCTTTTTGCTAATTGAAAGTTGTGAGCCTTGTGATGTAATTATCATGTTCTGCTAGTTAAATAGTTTGTATAGATGTCATCCATCCTATGGCCCTTATATATATATATATATATTGTTTTCTTTAATTAGATGAGAGACAAGTCTCCTGTTTAAAAACTGAGACCAAAACATTGCATTTCGTAGATTGTTTTCCTCTGGCCATTACATATTGGTAGACTTCTTAGCAGATGATAGTCTGGGCAAAGTTCACAAGTTTTCAATGTTTTATGGGAAATTTGAATGTTTTATGATGATCCATGAATGTAGAGTATCCTCAAATGGTAATTACATGCTGGAACAGTGATTCCAATATACATGCCCTCAAAAGCTCTTTTATTCGGTACAAAAGGAAGGAAAAGTGATGTATATTAAGGAATCTACTTGAGCACTGAAAAAAGACACAACATGAAGCAGCACTTTTCACCTTACACTCTATTAAGATTCCATTTTGATGCCTAACACTGATCATAACATATGCCTAATTTCAATAATTTCCCCAAATCATTGTAACTATGAAAAGGTATATCCCCAAATCATTCACATATGTGTACACAACAAACAAAGTATATTCTCGGATCAAGGTAAGATAGAGGACTTACCACTTTTAGCAGAAGACGTCTAATGGGTTTCTGATTGGGACTCCTAACAATGTTGTTGTTTCTGTGAAAGCAGAGAAAAGGACGACAGATTTTAATTCAAAATGGTCTTTCAAGACTTTCAGTGGTCTTGATGGAAAACCGAAACATTAACTCCATAAAGAAACCTCATCTACCGAAACCCATTACGTATTACAAAAGAACAAACACGATGGGATGAAAAGCATCTTACCCAGAAGAGAGGCTCGAGTGTCGAATGATGGGTTCGCTTGAAGGGAGAGTGACGTTTTTGGAGACGAGGCAGAAGAAAGAACACGAGGTGCGAGAGAGACGATGTAGATGAACGAAGAGGAGGTGCGACAGAGACGAAGCAGTTGGAAGAAGCAGATGGAAGAAGATGAGGTGCGACAAAGGATAACGTGTGTAGGTTCGGACAAAATAGGGCGAGTTTCATCTTTTCTCATTCTTGTTCGTAGGACAACATTTGTCTGTACCTCAGTTTTAGATTGGATAGAAATGTCTGTTCTTGTCCACTGAGGACGGAATAGAAATTAATGAAGACAGCAAGCAAACAACGTTAAGGGCAAAACTTTTGCGTCCTTGTCCACTGTCCTCACCCTTGAGGACAGTAACCAAACGCATGGTCGTAAGAGATGAGTTAGGGACATAAAGAGAGAAGAAAAGAATAAAAAAACACAAGCGAGAAAAGAGATGAGTTTGGGATGAAAAAGAAGAGAGAAGAGATAGAGTTTCTAGAAAAAGGAAGTTTACAAGAAGAGGAAGTAGAAACGAAAACATGTGAAAATCTATTGCGAAATATTAGAAAAACATTTTTTAACATTTCTATTAAGTTGTTGTGTTTTTTTTTTTATTTTTAAAAACAAGAAATGGTTGGACTAAGTTAGATTAACGCTAAGTGTGACAAATTAGTTTGGTCTTAAATTCAAACTTAATTTGGACATTGAATTTGATAATTTTTTAAAATTGACTTAAAGTCAACATATCAAATATAAAAATTATATTTGATAAAATTATATTCAAAATCAATTGGAAGTCAAGCTTGATCACCACAAGAAAATAACAAATTGGTGATGGGAAAATAACAACAGAAAATAAACCGTTGCAAATTATTGACTGTATTAATTTGTCGATCAAAAAATGTGTCGAGAAACTTTAATTAGTGACAAAACAATACCGTCAACAAGTAAGAATGAAAAAATGACTCTGAGAGTATGGGAGGAAGAAATCGTGTTTAATTTGGGAAAGGCAATGAACGCTATGGATGATAAGGATTCTTGTTTAAAGGTGGACCTTATTGACAAGCTGGTTGGTAATGAATTCAGAAAATCTCATCCAAAGGATTCGTTGGAACACTGCTTAGTGAAGGCTGTAGCAACTGCAGGGAGTACCACAGGATTTGCAGAGAAGGAGTCAGAAGTCTTTGAATTCGCACAGATGCTCACTGCACAACCTCTGCAAAAATCTACGCAACCTTTGCAACCTGAACTGAAACCATCACCTGATTCGGACAAAGAAGAACCCCCGAATGTGGAATTGAAACCGTTGCCTCCTAACCTTAGGTATGAATTTCTGGGCCCTAATTCAACCTATCCAGTTATTGTTAATGCTCTTTTAAGCCCTGCGCAGGTTAAAAAACTTTTAAGAGTGCTTAGAGAACATAAGCGAGCAATTGGGTACAAAATTTCAGACCTGAAGGGAATCAACCTGTCTTTCTGCACACATAGAATTCACCTAGTGGATGATGAAGGGAATCAACCTTTGCAACATGAAGGACGTGGTCAAGCAAAAGGTCCTAAAGTTGTTAGTTGCGGGTATTATGTACCAAATTTCTGACAGTAATTAGGTAAGCCCTGTCCATTGTGTGCCCAAGAAGAGAGGTCTAACAGTTGTGAAAAATGAAGGCAATGAACTAATACCAACTAGGACAGTTACGGGATGGCGAATGTGTATCGATTACAGAAAATTGAGCAAGGCCACCTGTAAAGACCACTTCCCTTTTCCATTCATTGATCAAATTTTGGAAAGACTCGCTAAACATGAATATTTTTGCTATTTGGAAGGCTTCTTTGGTTTCTTTCAAATTCCCATTCACCCCAATGACCAAGAATGAACTACTTTCACATGCCCCTATGGTACCTTTGCATATCGAAGAATGCCATTTGGGTTATGTAATGCACCAACTATATTTCAGCGTTGCATGACGACAATCTTTTCAGATTTTATTGAGGAAATTATGGAAGTCTTCATGGACGACTTTTCTGTTTATGGGCTGACATTTGACTCTTGTTTAGCCAATCTTGCAAAAGTTTTGAGCAGGTGTGAAGAGGTTGATCTAGTGTTGAATTGGGAGAAGTGTCATTTCATGGTACAAGAAGAAATTGTCCTAGGTCATTTAGTCTCCAATCGTGGAATAGAAGTGGATAAGGCTAAAACTGAAGTGATAGCGAATCTACCTCCACCAACTTCAGTCAAAGAGATCAGAAGTTTTTTGGGACATGTAGGCTTTTATAGGCGTTTCATTAAATATTTTTCCCATATAGCAAAGCCTTTAACTAATTTGTTGAGTAATGATGTGCCATTCAATTTCAACCAATCTTGTCTTCATGTTTTTTGCAGGATTAAGAAAGCCTTAACCTCACCACCTATTCTTTAACCCCCAGATTGGTCTCTCCCTTTTGAAATCATGTGTGACGCTTTAGATTATGTTGTGGGAGCTGTTTTACACCAACGAAGGAACAAGGTGGCCCATGTGATATATTATGCGAGCAAGACATTGGATGATGCTCAAATCAATTATGTCATGACTGAAAAGGAGTTGCTAACTGTAGTTTTTGCAGTGGACAAATTCAAGTCAAATATCGTGGGCTCAAAAGTGATAGTCTATTCGGATCATGCAGCCATCCGGTATCTAGTTGCGAAAAAGGAGGCTAAACAAAGGCTTATAAGATGGGTCCTTCTCCTTTAAGAATTCGACCTTGAGATTCGTCACAAAAAAGGAGCTGAGAATTAGGTTACGGATCACCTCTCGAGGCTCAACTATGGATCATAAGGAACCCCTTCGAGAAGAACCACCGATTAATGACTCTTTTAGTGACGAGCATTTGTTCTATTATGCAGATTTACCAAAATTGTGTTTTTCATTACACAAAATTGCTGCAGCAACATTACAAATTACATGGTATGCTGACTATGTGAATTATCTTGTTTCAGGAGTATTGCCACTTGAATTTACTTTCCAGCAAAAGAAGAAATTCTTTTCGGAGCTCAAGCATTATATATGGGAGGAGCCTTTTCTTTTTAAGCGTTGTGGTGATGGGGTGATCCGAAGATGCTTACCAAGTGAAGAAGTAGAAGTTGTCCTGAATCACTGCCATGC
>JAOQMR010012273.1:0-10402 GCA_027563865.1 Erythroxylum pelleterianum | reverse complement strand
TAAGTGTTGTCTAATTGTAGCTTGAAGAGGTTGAATTTTTGCCTTGAAAGTGAAGTATAGGAGCTGTGTGAACAGTATCTGAATTAGATGACCTAAAACTTTGGTGCATTTTTTTGGATTGATTTGGGAGGAATTGGTGAAATTGGTCTTAATGAAAGTTGAAGCTTATCATGTCATCTTTCCATTGCCACTGATTTTACAATTTTTCGATATGTATATTGTGAGTTATGACCTGTTGAATGTTGGCTGTTTATGTGCATTATTGTGGAGCCTAGCTCTAAAGGGAGGTTTTGTGAGTATTAAGATTTGAAGCTAAATTAGAGATTTTTGTGATTTGAATTGGCTCAAGTGATCTTCTGGAAAGTTGTAGAGGAAGAACTTATCTTGAAAATGAGATATAGCATGTTAATTTTGGATGTCAGAATTGGGAGCTATGAAATTTCAAAGATTGGACCTAAGTTAGGTCATTGGCTAGTGATCAGGACAACCACTTGCATAACAGTTGTGAGTTAGTTAGTGATGGAATTTGTCTTTAAGCCCTTCATAAGAAGTGTAGTATTTTGTTTGATCTTTTCATGGGTATAAAGTATGTAAATTTTTGACATTTATGCAAGGAGTTATGATTTTTAGAAAATTACTGTTCAGTTTAGGTGATTTCAGTGGACAAAATCTTTGCTTAATTTTTTGACCTACTTAGCAATTGAATTTGATTTCATGTTGTTCATGAAAGTTGTAGGAAATATTCTGATCTTTCATTTGACATAATCTTGTAATTTTTAGCAAAGGGAATAGGAAGTTATGGATTTTGCAAAATGCTGCCCTGTTTTGAGACACATTATGAAGGCAGTAGCTTTGATTAGATTTTTGACACCCTTAGGGGTGAAATTGGTTTGTGTGGTCTTCATGAAACTTATAGAGTTTTTTATTATCTTTCCAACGAGATATAATTTATAATTTTCTGATTTGTGTAGAAAAAGTTATGCATGTTAGAAATTTTGTGGAAGAAAAGGGATTTTAAAGATGACATGCATATATGGATTTTGTTTTAATTTGCGATTCAAATCTTCTTTTACGAATAAATTTTCCGTCTGACGTCCGATTGACCTGATTCTTGAGGCATCAGATTCGTAGAATATTTAATTTCATTTTATGAGAAATTGGGAAATTTTGGACGTGAACATGTATTGTACATATTCTAATTGCCACATGTGCATCATTAAATAGTTCTGATTGGACAATTGATAA
The DNA here is from genome assembly GCA_027563865.1 of Erythroxylum pelleterianum. NCBI lineage: Eukaryota > Viridiplantae > Streptophyta > Magnoliopsida > Malpighiales > Erythroxylaceae > Erythroxylum > Erythroxylum pelleterianum. The sequence continues at coordinate 9,157 of JAOQMR010012273.1, read as the reverse complement.
TACTTGTATTCTTTGGTCCTTATAGAGGCACATTTGGAGCGTCGACCTACCAACGTTGCAGAGACTTTCCGGCATTAGCTCGGAAGTTATAGGTGAGTGACTGAGATGCCTTTCTCTCAATTTATGTATGTTCACTGTGGAGATAATGGCGGGTTAGTGTTTGTGATTGTTTCTGACTGGATTCCGGACAAATGGTCCGATGTAATGGGAGATCTGACATAGAAGTGTTCATGATGTGAAAATTGTGAAATTGCTTGCTATTACTATGGTCAATTACTTGCTATTAATTGTGATCTATTGTTTTGCCTCTGATGTGACATATTTACTGTTGATAATACATTGACTGCTAAATTGGGCATATGCATTTCATACACAAATGCATGAACTGATGATAATAATAGTTATGACCGGAGTAGCCACCGATCCGAGCTACAAGCTCAACCACGAAAAAAGAGCCTCGAGCTCGAAGGGAAGTAGTGCATACCCACAGGGCTCTCCTACCCCTACGACGCGTCTAATTTGGGACAGTTTAGGCGCTCGGTCATAGCACCGTAATAAAATGGGAAAGTGTCACATATGCATTGCGTCCATATTTGGTTGCCTATTTGAAATGGGAAAAAGGAAAGAATGCCTTGTACATTTGGGATTTGCTTGTTTACAATCATGTGGCACTTTTGAATGTGTTATTGTGAATATACTCTGTGATTTGCTTGTGTGCTGCATGAATTGGGCGAACCATCGATGATGGTTCCTCACTGAGTTCGCAAACTCATCCAAAATTACAACCTATTTTTCAAGATCGAGAGTAGACCCTAGCTCCAGAGAGGCTATGGCTCACAGGTCGGTCAGATGGGATTCTTTTGGATGACCTAGTTAGGACTGCTATTTTGGCTAGATGTATATAGTAGTTTGTGTTAAGTCTTCAGAGTGATGTACAGACTGAGAAAACTAACAGTTGTGTAAATTACTGAGTTTGGTGAAATGAAATGGAAACATTATGTTTTTCAAAAGGTTGCAATTTATATTACCGTTTTATTATTGTGATGCCATGTGGAGTATAGTGATGTTTGTTAGTAGTTCTCTCTTATCATAGGATACGTACCGGAATGACCTGCGGGCGTCCCAGTAGGTACTCTACGATAAGGTAGCGCTACATTTAGGTGGTATCAGAGCATGGTTTAGCATCTGTTGGGACTAGTCAAATATGTAAGTATGAATTCTTACAGAAATGCAAAAATTGATCGGAATTCCTGTTTTATTCTAGGTCATCCGCATTAGGTGAGCAAGGGAGTCAACTAGCTGACCAAGGGTCTGAGGGAGCCAGTAGGGGGTCCTCGGTGCCTCAGTTTGAGGAGTTACCTCCTAGAGTCCCCGTGAGACGGGAGAGGAGATATGATTTGCGGTGGAAGCAGGGGGCTGTAGACTTTTATGGCAGTAAAGACCCCGCTGAGGCTGAGGGATGGCTGGAGAGGACTGAGAGAGTCTTCGACCAGATGGATTATGAACCTGATGACAGGTTCGATTATGCGGTCTCTCTTATGCAAGGCCCAGCTTATAAGTGGTGGAAGACTGTTCCGGGCAGTACCACCAGACCTCATTTTCTGACATGGGAGGACTTTCTGAGGGCCTTTAAGGATAACTACATGCCCAAGGTTTATCTTGATATGAAGATGCAGGAGTTTCTAGAGTTGAAACAAGGCAGGATGTCAATGGCAGAGTATGAGGTGAAATTCAATGAGCTGATGGATTATGCCACCATTATGATTCCTACTGAGGCAGATAAGTGCCGGAGGTTCGATAATGGCCTCAATACGGAGATCCATACCCAGTTAGCCCGATCAGATATGGGCACTTTTATTGAGTTGAGGGTCGCTGCAGTACGAGTGGAGCAGCTGATGAGACAGAGACAGGATGAGACTGGATCCAGGGCGAAGAGACTGAGTGACAGTCAGGGCAATTCTTGAAGGAGTTTTAGTAAGCGCCAGAGCAGGACCTTCAGGTCATCGGGAGGATCTAGATAGTCTGGATATGGGCAGAGAGGGAGATTTGTACAGACTGGCAGTGGCAGTGGCAGAGGTACTGGGTAGATTCCTCCAGTGTGTGAGCATTGTGAGAGGAGACACAGTGGGGAGTGTTGGCGACTGACTGGAGCCTGCCTTAGATGTGGCTCGATGGACCACCAGGTCAGGGATTGCCCCGCTACATTGGGAGCTCAGTCTGCTGTCAGCGGACGATCTGGGAGTAATACCACTGTGTAGCAGAGTAGGGTTGGTGGATCCGGACAGAGGGGCCGAGGTAGAGGCCGAGGCAGAGCTGAAGGCTCTTTATGAGGACTGAGGGGCGAGGTAGCCGATCGTAGTCCCAGGCCAGGGTCTATGCCATGACCAGGCAGGAGGCCCAGGATTCCCCAGAGGTGGTAGCAGGTGCGCCTCTTATTTCTAGCTTTGAAGCATTTGCACTGCTAGATCCAGGGTCCACACACTCATTCATCACACCGCAATTGGCATGTAGATTGCATGGGAATAGGGAAAGGTTACAATATGGGTTAGAGGTGAGTACACCTCTAGGTTGTACTAATGCTTTAGGAGAGGTCTGCAAGGGATGTCCGATTTTGATTGATCAAGCTAAGTTGAGAGCAGACCTGATTGAGTTACCGTTGAGGGAGATAGATGTGATTTTGGGTATGGACTGACTTACTGCACATAGGGCCATCATGGATTGCTACACCAAGGAGGTTATCTTAGAGTCTCCTGGTCAGCCTAGAGCAGTATTCAGACGAGTTAGTCAGGCAGTACCAGCCCGGATGATCTCATTTTTGAGTGCCCTAAGATTGATGCAGGGGGGATGTGAGGCCTATCTGGCTCATGTTATTGATGTGAGAGTTGTGCAGAGACTCCAGGACTTCCCGTGGTTAGGGAATTTCCATATGTGTTTCCTGATGAGTTACCGGGTTTACTGCCGGATCGGGAAACAGAGTTCACTATTGACCTCGTTCCAGGTACTACTCCTATATCTATCCCTCCATATAGGATGGAACCCATAGAACTGAGAGAGATGAAGGCTCAGTTACAGGATTTATTGGAGAAGGGCTTTATTAGGCCCAGTGTCTCACCTTGGGAAGCTCCGGTATTATTTGTGAAGAAAAAGGATGGAACCTTGATGTTGTGCATCGATTATAGGCAGCTGAATCGGGTGACAATGAAGAATAAGTACCCACTACCTAGGATTGATGACTTATTTGATCAATTGTAGGGAGCTCAGGTATTCACTAAGCTGGATTTGAGGTCAGGGTATTATCAGCTGAAGATAACCGAGGCTGATGTGCCTAAAAGTGCCTTCAGGAGCAAGTATGGGCATTTCGAGTTTCTGGTGATGCCGTTTGGGTTGACTAATGCCCCGGCAGCTTTTATGCCCTTGATGAATAAGGTCTTTTAGTCCTACCTAGATTAGTTAGTTATTGTCTTTATTGATGATATTTTGGTGTATTCGAGGAACAATCCTCAACTGTATGCCAAATTCAGTAAGTGTGAATTTTTGCTAGATCAGGTGATATTTTTGGGGCATGTAGTGACTGGTGATGGTATACAGGTTGATCCGAGTAAGATTGAGGTGGTACTGAAGTGGGAAGCTCCAAGGAATGTAGCAGAGATTCAGAGCTTCCTAGGATTAGCTGGTTATTACCGGAGGTTGATCGAGGGGTTTTCACTGATCCAGCCCCTCTGACAAAACTTCTGAGAAAGAACAAACCATTCAGATGGACTGAGGAGTGCCAGAAGAGCTTTGAGGAGCTGAAACATCGGTTGACGACTACACTGGTGTTAGCTATTCCATCAGGGATTGGAGGTTATGAGGTGTATAGTGATGCATCGCATCAGGGATTGCCTATGCCTCGAGACACTTGAGGCCTCATGAGGTAAATTATCCAGTGCATAATTTGGAGTTAGCTGCAGTTCTTATTGCCCTGAAAATTTGGATACATTATTTATATGGTGAGACCTTCCATATTTTCACTGATCATAAGAGTTTGAGGTATTTGTTGAGTCAGAGAGAGTTAAACTTGAGGCAGAGGAGATCGATTGAGCTGCTCAAGGATTATGATTGTACCATTGAGTATCACCCCGGAAAGGCCAATGTGGTGGCAGATGCTCTGAGTAGGAAGTCTTCTATTAGTACAGCTCAGATTCAGGCAATGAGGTTGCCCAATTTTATTCAGTTAAGAGCCTTAAATGTGCAGTTGAATCTGGAGCAGGATGGAGCTTTAGTGGCCACTTTGAAGCTTAGACCGATGCTACAGGACAGGATCAGGAAAGTTCAGGACAAAAATCCTGTTATGGTGAAACTGATTGAGAAAGTGAAGGCAAATCCGAATTCGGCGTTTGAGTTTCGAGATGAGACCTTATGGTTGAGAAAGAGGCTATGTGTGCCTGATGTAGATGACTTGAGGCGAGAGATTTTGGAGGAGGCTCATATAGCTGCCTATGCTATGCATCCTGGTACTACCAAGATGTTTAACACCCTCAAGTAACATTTCTGGTGGCCTGGCATGAAAAAGCAGGTAGCGAAGTATGTATCCAGATGCATGACGTGCCAGCAGGTTAAGGCTGAGCACCAGGCTCCAATGGGGAAACTCCATTCGTTGCCTATTCCCGAGTGGAAATCGAAACAAATTACTATGGATTTCATTATGGGGTTGCCCAAGACTCCGAGGCAACATGATGATATCTGGATCATAGTGGACCGGTTAACTAAATTGTCCCATTTCTTGCCAGTGAGGGAGAATAATTCCCTAGATCAGTTGGCCCAGAAGTATGTGGCTGAGGTAGTGAGACTACACGGGGTCCCAGTGTTTATAGTGTCAGACCGGGATCCCAGGTTTACTTCGAGGTTCTGGCAGAGTTTGCAGTCTGTTATGGGTACTAAGTTAAATTTTAGTACAACATTTCTTCCTCAGACAGATGGGCAGAGCGAGAGGACGATTAAGACTGTTGAGGATATGCTTCGGGCTTTTGTATTGGAGTTTAGAGAAGCATAGGATTAGTATTTAGCCCTGATTGAACTTGCGTATAATAATCATTATCACAGCAACATTGGGATGGCACCATATGAGGCATTATATGGGAGACAGTGTCGATCGCCTTTGTATTGGGATGAAGAAGGTGTGAGAATGATTGAGGGTCCAGAGCTAATTCAGGATACGTTAGATAAGGTAAAACTGATTCGGAACCGAATTAAAGCGACTCAAGATAGACAAAAGAGTTATGTGGATCAGCATCAGAGGGATATGGAGTATAATGTAGGAGACAGAGTATTCCTACGAGTGTTACCATGGCGAGGTGTACTGAGGTTCGGTAAAAAGGGCAAGTTAAGCCCTAGGTACATTGGTCCTTATGAGATCATTGAGAAGATAGGACCTTTGGCCTACAGGTTGGCTTTATCAAGCGAGATGTCTCAGTTACATAATGTCTTCCATGTGAGTATGGTACGGAGATATCGGTCGGATCCGACACATGTGATACCGGCTCAGGAGATTGAGGTTGCTAGTAATCTGAGTTATGTTGAGGAGCCGTTTCAGATTGTGGGGTCACAGGTTAAAGAGTTGAGGAATAAAGCAATTCCATTGGTGAAAGTTATCTGGAGAAACCACTCAACTGAGGAGGCCACTTGGGAGACCGAGGAGCATATGAGGAGACAGTATCCTCATCTATTCGACCAATCAGGTAAGAATTTCGCGGGCGAAATTTTTATTAGGAGGGGGAGTTGTAACATCCCACCCCTGACGGGAAGGGTAGAATAGTAATTTGGAAAGGGGTGAGAGTGAGTAGGACTGATTTGACATTTCATGCATACTGGTATTTGTGAACAGTGAAATTTTACACATGAAAAATAACTGTACATGCATTCATGACATTTCCCGGTATTTGTGCCTAAATGAAATTTTGTGATGGATAATATGGTATTTGCTTTTGAAAAATTATTTGGAGTGATTTCTTGTGTGTTTTATATTTTAAGGGAATTTTAGGAATTTTTATGGAATTTTTAGGAAAAATTTTTCCGGACCGGAAAATTCGCCAAGTGGCGAATTGGTTGGTTTTCGGTATCGAAAATTTCTGTCCAATGGAACTAAAATATTGGGTACATTATTTTGGACTTGGAATTAGGGCCATTGGAATTGAATGGGTCAAAGATTCATTTCATTAGGGTTTAATCTTATTAGATGAATTTTTGTCTTTTTCTTAATTAAATGACAAGTGTCCTAACAAGTGTCCTAAACCATTTAATGCTTTTGTTTTGTCCCCAGCCATTTTCGACAAAGCTAAATAGAAAGAAAGAAAAGAGGATTTTTGCTTGCTTTTGTTCCTCCATCTGAAACTCTCTCTTCTTCCTACTTTTCATTGATTTTCTTTAAGTGTTTTAGCTTAATTATTGTCTCCTCCTCCACCTTAAATGTTTCTTATCATGCTATACTAGCTTAGAACCTTCTACCTCCCTTGATTTGGTGAATGTCATGTGTGAGAGTGGTGTGAGTGGAAGTTAGTGTTTTGGAGTATTAATTGAAGGATTGAAGAGGTAAGCTTCTGTTTTAAGCTTTGAGTATTCATTTAATGCATGACTTGGTAGTTAGATGCATTCATTGGGAGTTATTGTGTATGAATTATGACTTATTGTGCATTAATTTCATAAAGCCTATGGATTGATTGTTTGGGTACAAATTCATGTTTGTGTGAGGATGAGTGAATGAACATGGTTTACATTGATTTTGACTTGGTTTTGATTGATCTTTGTAAGGCTAGATTAATGGAAATTTAAAGAAAAACAATTGTGTGTGTGCTGCCATTTTTAAGGCAAGGTGCTTAAGTGAAGGTCTTGATGACCTATTGGCTGAATTCTTATCTCATTAGGATGCTTATTGATGAGGAATTAGTTTTGGAAGTGATAGGATATAGGTTAGTATAAAAGCTGGAAAATGTCAGTTGATCATGTTTCAATGTTTTTGCCATAACTAATTGTGTGGTCAAGCAATTGAGGTGAGGTTTGTCCTCAATTAAAATTCAGGCATTTGGCTACATTTTATGTGAAGGAAGTTCTGCCCAATTGTGCTTAGAAGAGTGTTGAATCTTGTCTTGAAAGTGAATGATATGAGCTGTGTGAACAGTACTCGAACTTGATAATATGAAACATTGATGGATTTTTCTAGATTGATTTAGGGTGAATTTGTGAAATTTGTCTTAATGAAAGTTGAAGAGGTTCCTATCATCTTTTTATTGCCATTGAGTATGCAATTTTTTGATGTGTATGTTGAGAGTTATGACCTGTTGAATGTTGGTTGTTTATGTGCATTGTGTTGGAACCTAGCCCTAAATGTAGGTTTTGTGAGTATTGTGTTTGGAAGCTAAATTGTGGACTATTGTGATTCAAAGTAGCTCAAGTGATCTTCTGGAAAGTTGTAGAGGAAGAAATTAGCTTTAAAATGAGATATAGCATGCTAATTTTGGATGTCCGAATTGGGAGTTAGGAATTTTCAAAGATTGGACCTAAATCAGGTAATCTGCTAGTTATTAGGGCAGCCACCTTCATGGACGAAATTGACATAATTAGAAATAGAGTTGGCTTCTAAGCCCTACATGAAAATTGAAGTATGTTATCTGATCTTTCCAGTGATATAGGGTAGAGAATTTTTTGACATTGGAGCAAGGAGTTATGACTTTTAGAAAATGGTAATACTGTTCAGGTCAAATGTAGGGGCAGCATAATTAAATGAATTTTTTGACCCATTTAGCAATTGAATTTGGTTCCATGTTGTTCATGAAAGTTGTAGGACATATTCCGATCTTTCGTTTGGCATAAATCTTGTAATTGTTAACAAAGGGAATGGGAAGTTATAGATTTTGCAAAATGCTGCACTGTTTTGAGACATATTGTGAAGGCAGTAGCTTTGAGAGTATTTTTGACATCTTTAGAGGTGGAATTAGTTTTTACGTCCTTCATAAAACTTGTAGAGCTCTCTTTTTTCTATGAAATAGAAACCAATTTTGTCCAATTTGGAGTTTGGAGTAAGGAGTTATGTCCTGGGAAGTTGGGATGTCGGAAAACGAAAGACTCCAGTCAGGCATTGTAGTCGGCCTAGTCGACTACAATCATGTTCTAGTCGACTAGGACATGTATTTTTCCTGAATTGACCTCTCTCCACTATTTTGCTTATAACTTTTCCGTCCGACATCCGATTGACCTGATTCTCGAGGCATCGGATTTGTGGAATAGTGAATTTCATTTCTATCTAAAATTTGACAATTTTTGTGGTAAAATTGACGTGGATTGGCTGGGCCAAAGTGAGAGGACCGGATAATTATTTTCCTAGTCCTGTTTTATTTATTTCTAGACCTAGAGGTCCGAATTTAGTGATTTCAGTGCCGTTAGATTTCTAATTTTTAGATGGAATTTTGTGATGGAAAATTTTGGATTAAGGCCAGGAATATCATGAACATGCATTGTACACATTTTAATTGCTACATGTGAATCATTAAATAGTTCTGATTGGACAGTTAGTAAAATTTATATTCTTTGATCCTTATAGAGGCACGTTTGGAACGTCACACTACCGACTTTGCTGAGACTTCCCGGCATTAGCTCGAAAGTTATAGGTGAGTGACTGAGATGGCTTTCTCTCAATTATTATATGTTCACTGTGGAGATAATGGTGAGTTAGTGATTGCGATTGATTCTGACTATGGATTTCGGACAGATGGTCCAATGTATTGGGAGATATGACATAGAAGTGTTTGTGATGTGAAATTTCTTTCTATTAATGTGATCAATTGCTTTGTCTCTGATGTGATAGACTGTGGCACATTTACTAAGTGTTATACATTGACTGTTAAATTGGGCATATGCATTTCATACACGAATGAATTTTAGGATCGAGAGTAGACCCCTATCTCCAGAGAGACTGTTCGAGCCGTGTAGATCTTATTAGCGAGAGAGGCTATGGCTCACAGGTCGGTCAGCTGGGATTCTTTTTGGATGACCTAGTTAGGACTGCTTTTTTGTCTTGATTGTATATAGTAGTTATGTTAAGTTTTCAGAGTGATGTATAGACAGAGAAAACTGACAGTTATGTAAATTACTGAGTTGGATGAAATGAAATGGAAAAAGTTTGGTT
>JAOQMR010012262.1:0-10402 GCA_027563865.1 Erythroxylum pelleterianum | reverse complement strand
GTTAAGTAAGAGAATGAAGAAATAAGTGACGAAAAGACCAAGAGAGTCTATTGACTATGGTTATTTGGAAGAAACTAATCGCGTGAATTAGTTATTGATTTGATTACTTAGGTAAGAATTTCGAGGAAGAAATTATTTTAAGAGGGGGAGAGTTATTAGACCCCGAGCTTTTTTGTAAGCTAGGATTATTTAACGAGAAATTTTTGGCAATTAGTTATGTGTAAAGAAAGGGATAATGATATGATGCCATATGAAGTGAATGTAGTGATCGAACGTAGCTCACCCTTATCGTAAGATATGTACCGGAATGACCTCCGGGCATCTCGGTGTGTACCCTGCAGTAAGGGGTGCTACATTTAGGTGGTATCAGAGCATGGTTTGGCATCTGTTAGGACATGTAGGAATATTAAGCATGAAATATCGTGAAAAATGGGGATAATGATTGAAGTTATTATTTATGATAGGTTATCCTCTCTAGGTGATCAGATTGATCAACCAGCTGACCAAATATCGGTAGGAGCCAGTAGAGAGTTCTCGGTACCTCGATCTGAGGAGATACCTCCTAGAGCTCCCGAGGGAAGGGAGAGGAGGTATGATAGGCTGCGGAAGCAGGGAGCTATAGATTTCTATGGAAGCACAGACCCTGCTGAGGCTGAGAGATGGTTAGAGAGGATAGAAAGGGTATTCGATCAAATGGACTGCGAGCTTGATGAGAGGTTCGATTATGCAGTGTCTTTACTGCAGGGCCCAGCTTACCAGTGGTGGAAGACTGTCCCAAGCAGTACCACCAGGCCTTGCTAATTAAAGTGGGAAGACTTTCTGAGGGTCTTCAGAGATAATTATATGCCCAAGATCTATTTGGTCTTGAAGATGCAAGAGTTCTTGGAATTGAAGCAAGGCAGGATGTCAGTGGCTGATTACGAGGTCCGATTCAATAAATTGATGGGTTATGCTACTGTTCTAATCCCTACAGAAGAAGAAAAGTGCAGGAGGTTTGAGAATGGACTTAATATGAAGATCAGAACAAGGCTGGCGCGGTCAGATATGGGTACTTTTACTGAGCTGAGAACTGCTTCAATTAGAATTGAACAGCTGATGAGGGATAAACAAGCTGAGATTGGGCAAGGGTATAGAGGGAAGAGGCCTAGTGAGAGTCAGGGCAGTTATGGCAGGAGCTTCAGTAAGCGCCAGAACAGAGCATTCAGATTATCGGTTGATCCAGGCAGTCAGGATCTAGGCAGAGGGGCAGGTTTTCATAGACTGGCAGTGGAAGGGGTACAGGATAGAATCAGTTTCCAGTTTGTGAGCACTGTGAGAAGAGGCATGATGGTGAGTGTTAGAGACTGACTGGAGCTTGCCTCAAATGCAGCTCCATGGACCACCAGATCAGTCTGCTGTCAGTGAGCAAACTGGGAGTAATACTACAGTCTAGCAGAGCAGATATGGTGGATCTGGTCAGAGAGGCCGAAGTAAAGGCAGAGGGAGAGATGATAGTTCTTTCATGAGGACTGTGGGGTAGGACAGCCGACCACAGTCCCAGGCCAGGGTCTATGCTATGACCAGGCAGGAGGTTCAAGACTCACCAGATGTGGTTGTAGGTGCGCTTCATGTTTATGACTTGGAGGCATTTGCACTGCTAGATACAGGATCCACACATTCCTTTATCGCACTGCATTTGGCATGTAGATTGCATTGTGATAAGGAGTTACTACAGTATGGAGTATAGGTGAGTACACCAATAGGCAGTACTACAGTTATAGGAGAGGTTTACAAGGGGTGCTTGATTAGGATTGATCAAGCAATATTGGAGGCATATTACAGTTGAGGGAGTAGATGTGATCCTAGGCATGGATTGACTTACTACCCATAGGGCCATCATGAACTGCTATACCAAGGAGGTAGGAATGGAATCTCCTGGTCAGCCGAGGGCAGTTTTCAAAGGAGTTAGTCAGGCAGTGTCAGCCAGGATGATATCATTGATGAGTGCATTGAGATTGATGCAAGGGGGATGTGAGGCTTATCTGGCCCATATCATTGATACTAGAGTTGAGCAGAGTATGCAAGACATTCCTGTGGCTAGGGAGTTTCTGGATGTGTTTCCCGATGAGCTACATAGTTTACCACCAGATTGGGAAATGGAGTTCACGGTTGATCTAGTTTCAAGAGCTGCTCCTATATCTATTCCTCCATATAGGATGAAACATTTGGAACTGAAGGAGTTGAAGGCTCGGCTTTAGGAGTTGCTAGAAAAGGGGTTTTATAAGACCCAGTGTTTCACTTTGGGGAGCTCCAATGCTATTTGTGAAGAAGAAGGATAGGACTTTGAGGTTGTGCATCGATTATAGACAATTGAATCAGGTGACAGTGAAGAACAAGTATCCGTTGCCTGATTTGCTTGATCAGTTGCAGGGAGCTCAGGTATTTACTAAGCTGGATCTGAGATCAGGGTATTATCAGTTGAAGATAGTAGAGGATGATATCCCTAAGAGTGCATTCAGGAGCAGGTATGGGCACTTCGAGTTTCTAGTGATGCCGTTTGGGTTGATTAATGCTCCAGCAGCTTTTATGGCCCTGATGAATAAGGTATTTCAGCCCTACCTGGATCGCTTTATGATAGTGTTCATTGATGATATCTTGGTGTATTCAAAGAGTAGAAAGGAGCATGCTGAGCATCTGAAAGTCATTTTATAGATTATAAGAGAGAAGCAATTGTATGTCAAATTTAGTAAGTGTGAATTTTGGCTGGATCAGGTTGTGTTTCTAGGGCATATAGTGACTGGAGATGGCATACAGGTAGATCCGAAGAAGATAGAGGCAATGATGAATTGGGAAGCTCCAAGAAATGTGTCAGAGATCCGAAGCTTCCTAGGATTGGCTAGATATTATCGAAGGTTTATCGAGAGATTTTCTCTGATCTCAGCCCCTCTGACAAAACTTCTGAGGAAGAATGCAGTGTTCAAATAGAATGAGGTGTGTCAAAAGAGCTTTGAGGAGCTGAAACATCGGTTGACTACTGCACCGGTGTTGGCTATTCCATCGGGGACTGGAGGTTATGTGGTGTATAGTGATGCATCGCATCAAGGATTGGGGTGTGTATTGATGCAACGTGGCAAGGTGATCACTATACATCGAGACAATTAAGGTCTCATGAGATCAACTATGCAGTACATGATTTAGAACTAGCTGCAGTGGTTTTTGCTCTAAAAATTTGGAGACACTATTTGTACGGAGAGACATTCCTGATTTATACAGATCATAAGAGCTTGAGATATTTTCTGAGTCAGAGGGAGTTGAACTTAAGGCAGAGAAGATGGATTGAGTTACTGAAAGACTATGATTGCACTATTGAATATCACTCGGGGAAAGCTAATGTGGTGGCAGATGCTTTGAGCAGGAAGTCTAATATCAGCGTGGCTCAGATTCAGTTATCTAGGCTACCTAATCTGATACAGTTGAGAGCTCTGAATGTGGAGTTGAATCTAGAACAGGATAGGGCCTTGATTGCTACATTGAAAGTGAGACCAATGCTACGTGATAGAATCAAAAGAGTACAGAGTAAAGATCCTGATATAGTCAAGCTTATAGAGAAAGTGAAGATGAATCCGAATTTCGAGTTCAAGTTGAGGGATAAGACATTGTGGTTAGGACAGAGGCTGTGTGTACCTAATATGGATGATCTGAGGAAGGAGATTCTAGAGGAAGCTCATATGGTCGCCTATGTTGTGCATCCTGGTACTACCAAAATGTATAACACATTGAAACCGCATTTTTGGTGGCCTGGAATGAAGAAGCAAGTGGCAGAATATGTATCTAGATGTATGACTTGTCAGTAAGTTAAGGCTGAACACCAGGCTCTAGTAGGGAAGTTACATTCGTTGCTCATTCCGGAGTGGAAATAGGAACGAATTACTATGGACGTCATCATGGGTTTGCCAAAGACTTTGAGGCAGCATGATGTTATATAGGTCATAGTGGACCGGTTGACTAAGTCGGCCTACTTCTTACCAGTGAGAGAGAATAACTCACTTGATCAGTTGGCCCGGAAATATGTGCAAGAGGTGGTGAGACAGCATGGGATTCCAGTGTCCATAGTATCGGACAGGGATCCGAGATTTACTTCAAGGTTTTGGAGGAGCTTGCAATATGCTATAGGTGCTAAGTTGAACTTCAGTAGAGCATTTCATCCTCAGATAGATGGACAGAGTGAGAGGACAATCAAAACTGTTGAGGATATGCTTAGAGCTTATGTATTGGAGTTTAGAGGAGCTTAGGTTCAATACATGGCATTGATAGAGTTTGCCTACAACAACCATTACCACAGTAGCATCGGAATGGCATCGTATGAGGCACTGTATGGTAGAAAATGTCGGTCGCCATTATATTGGGATGAAGAGGGCTTGAGAATGGTTGAAGGTCCAAAGTTGATACAGGATACAGTGGATAAGGTAAGGTTGATCCAAAGCCGAATTAAAGCAACTCAAGATAGATAAAAGAGTTATGTAGATCAACATCGACGTGATATGGAGTACAGTGTCGGAGACAGAGTATTCTTAAGAGTGTCACCATGGAAAGGAGTTTTAAGATTCGGTAAAAAGGGCAAGTTGAGCCTAGGTACATTAGTCCTTATGAGATCATTGAGAGGATAGGACCTTTGGCCTATAAGTTGGCCTTACCGAATGAGATGTCTCAATTGCATAATGTGTTTCATGTGAGTATGCTCCGAAGATAGCGATTTGATCCTACACATGTGATACCGACTCAAAAAATTGAGGTTGTTAGTAATTTAAGTTATGTTGAGGAGCCGATCAAGATTGTGGGATCGCAGACCAAGCAGTTGAGGAACAGGGCCATTCCATTAGTAAAAGTCCTTTAAAGGAATCACTCAACTGAAGAAGCAACATGGGAGACAGAGGAGCATATGAGGAGACAATATCCCCACCTGTTCGAGCAAACAGGTAAGAATTTCGAGGACGAAACTTCTTTAAGAAGGGGAGAATTGTAACATCCCATTACTCGTGAGAAAGTTAAAATGGTAAATGTGAGTGATTAATGGGAGTTAGAAATGCACTTCCATGTTCATGCATAATATGTCCTACACATACATATAAATAGTGAAGTTGTTGCACATGAAAAAAATTGTACATGCATTCATAATTAATTCCGGGTATATTAGATTGAGTTGTGATTTCTAGAAGTTTTAAGAATTTTGAATTTATTTATATTGAATATTCTATTGGTTAGTAAGAATATTGTATTTGTGAATTTAGGAATAAATTTAGGGAAAATTATAAAAAAATAGTAAAAAGAAATCAAAAGAAGATTTGGAGATAGTTGGATTGTAAAGATGAAAGTTAAGGGAGTTAGTTTCAAAAGAAACTAAGTTAGAGCTTAGGTATTAGGAAAGTGACAAGTGTCACTTAGGCTTTTTTGTACTTTTGCTAGAAGTAGATTACTGTTTCTTGAGAGTTGAAAGATTAAGTTATATGTATAAGTTCCTTCTTCATCGTCTTCTTCTTCAAATTTTCTTCCCATAGACAGAGTTTTCCATCAAACACCTTCTAAGAGATTTCTATGCTTTTCCTTTCCTACAGCAAACCCACGGCCATTTGAAATGAACCGAGAAAGATTGAGTGAAAAAAAGGGGGCGGGTATAGTGTGTGTACTCCTAAATAATATGAACTGGTGTTATTCTATTGAACATACTTCAGCATTTTGATGATTTCGGGATCAGTAGAGCTCCAAATGAGATGATTTTTGACTTGTAGTAAACTAGAGACATGGAGATACAAATGTTATGAAGAAATTGGAATCTAATTCTGTCTCTAATATGTTTAAATTCCAGACGGAAGTGTGCATAATTAGATAATGTGCTTGATTGTGGTACAAGCATTCCATTCATGAATGCATAATCAGATAATGGCAGTTGTGACCAGAGTAGCCACCGATTAGAGCTTAAAGCTCAACAAGTGATTCAGAGCCTTACGCTCAACGTTTAATGAGCCCTATATGGGACAGTTCAGGCACTCGGTCACAACAACGTAATAATTGAAAAAGTGTCTCATGAGCATTTCATATGCATCTTGTTAAGTATGTTTGATTGAGTGAAATGCAAAATTGCTTATGTTAAGTGAAAATGTGCTACTCATGTAAAATGCAAAGTTGTGAAATAATTATTTTGTGAATTGATGTGTTGCATGGATTGAGTGAACCACCGATGATGGTTACCTCATTGAGTTCACAAAATTCACCAAAATAGCAACGTTGTCTTTTCAAGTCCGAGAGACGACTCTAGCTACTAAGAGGCTCTATTGCCGTGTAGATTGTGATTTGGAAAGAGAAATCATGGCTCAAAGGTCAGTCAGCTGGGATTTTTGAATGTCTTAGATAGATTTGATATATTTTCCTCTTTCAAGTAGTACTTATGTACTAGGTTTTGTTATGTACATGTAGTAAAGGTTGAAAGACACAATGTACACACAAGTTAGTTTTAAAAATATTGTGGTTTTCTTATGATGCTTTATAAGTGGATAATGATATGATGCCATATAAAGTGAATGTAGTGATCGAACGTAGCTCATCCTTATCGTAAGATATGTACCGGAATGACCTCCGGACATCTCGATGTACACCTTGCAGTAAGGGGTGCCACAATAGGAACGGGATGTTACATTCCTCATCTCTTCCAACTCTTAAAGCTGCAATTTCTTATGCACTCCCGCAGCATCCAACTGCATGTTGCATCTTTTGATAGCCCAATATGCCTTATGTTGTAATTCCACTGGAAGATGACGTGGCTTTCCAAACACTAGCCTATACGACGATATTCTAATTGGTGTTTTGTAAGCCGTCCGGTAGGCCCACAATGCATCTTCCAATCTTACATTCTAATCCTTCCTGTTGGGTTGCACGGTTTTCCCCAAGATTAACTTGATTTCTCGATTTGAGACTTTAGCTTGCCCGTTGGTTTGAGGATGGTAAGCAGTAAAAACTTTGTACGTGATGTGATATTTTCTGAACAATGCTTCCATCACCCTATTGCAGAAGTGGGTTCCTTTATTACTAACGACGACTTTCGGTATCCTGAACTTAGAAAGAATATTAGTCTTAACAAAATCTGCAACAACCTTGGCATCATTAGTCATAGTGGATTTTGCTTCCACTCATTTAGAAACATAATCAACCTCCAGGAATATATAAGTAAAGCCAAAAGACGGAGGGAAAGGTCCCATAAAATCAATTCCCCAAACGTCAAAAATTTCATAGGAAAGCAAAGGGGTTTGTGGCAATTGATCCTTACGGGATAGGTTACCTGACCGTTGGCATCTATCACAGGATTTGCAGAAAGTATATGCATCTTTGAACAATGTTGGCCAGTAGAAGCCGCTCTCCAAAATGTCCTCCGCAAGTGTACAAATGGCAGAACCAACAGGTAATTTGTTAGTTACTAAAAAATTGAAAATGTCTGCATACCATGGTGGTGTCGCCTCGGCAGAAAATAATTGCTCATCTGGAAAGCTTTCTCGTAAAGGGATATCATCTTCTTCCTTTATCAAATAGCTGAGATGGTCCGCCACCACATTTTTTGCCCCCTTCTTGTCTCTAATCTCTAAGTCGAATTCCTGCAGGAGGAGAATCTATCTGATCAGCGTCGGTTTTGCTTCTTTCTTTGTGAGCAAGTATTATAAAGCTACATGGTCAGAATAAACAATCACTTTAGCACTAAGCAAATATGATCGAAATTTTTCCAAATCAAAAACCACAGATAAAAATTCTTTTTCAGTAGTGGAATAATTCAACTGAGTTGGAATAAAGTCTTTGAAGCATAGTAAATGGCATACAAAGCTTTTCCCACTCTTTTAGCTAGAACCGCCCCCATTGCATAATCACTTGCATCACACATGATCTCGAATGGGAGGTTCCAATTTGGAGGTTGAATCACCGGTGGGGAACTCAGAAGCTCCTTAAGTTTGTTGAATGCTTCTTTGCACCTCTCGTTGAACTCAAAGGAGACATCTTGTTGAAGAATCTTGCATAGTGGTGCGGCTATCTTCGAAAAGCCTTTAATGAATCTTCGATAAAAACTTGCATGCCTAAGAAAAGAACGCACTTCCCTCATGGTAGAGGGGTAAGGTAAAGAAGAAATGATATCAACTTTGGACTTGCCTACTTCAATACCCTTAGCAGATATCACATGACCTAAAACTATACCTTGGTCCACTATAAAATGACATTTTTCTAGTTCAACACAAGTTAGTTTCTATACATCGTTCCAACATAATGGCAAGATTCTCAAGACCTTCATCAAAAGAAGATCCATACACACTAAAATTATTTATGAATGCCTCAATAATCTTCTCAACATATTCAGAAAAAATGCTTAGCATACACCTTTGGAACGTGGCAAATGCGCTACACAATCCGAATGACATCCTCCGGTAGGCAAACGTACTGAATGGGCATGTAAATGTGGTCTTCTTCTGATCTTCTGGTGCGATCGGAATCTAAAGATAACCTGAAAAGCCATCTAAAAAGAAATAATAGTCATAACCAGCCAATCTCTCAAGCATCTGATCAATAAAAGGAAGGAAAAGTGGTCTTTACGAGTAGCAGAATTTAACTTTCTATAATCAATACATACTCGCCACCCAGTTTGCACTCGGGTGGGAATCAACTCACCTTCTTCGTTTGTCATAACAGTGATCCCAGACTTCTTTGGAACCACTTGGACAGGACTTACCCACTTGATAACCTCAGCATCGAGAAGCTTCAATACCTCCATCTTCACAACTTCCATCATTAGAGGATTCAGCCTACGCTGAGCTTGCTTTGTAGATTTTGCATCATCCTCCCGAAAAATGCGGTGCATGCATATGGAAGTCCTTATCTCTTGGATATCTGCGATAGTCCACCCGATGGCCTTCTTATGCTCCCTCAGAATTCGAACCAGCCTCTCTTCTTGATTTGAAGTCAACTCTGTCGAGATGATAACTGGGAGAGTCTATTTATCTCCCAAATATGCATAATTCAGATGTGTAGGGAGTGACTTCAATTCTAATTATAGTGCTTGCACATCAGAAGGTAACAACTTTTGGTGAGCTTCAGGTAGTTGTATAGAAGCCAAATCATACCTTTTTGGAGAGCTTTCCAATGAGTCCAAGGCGACTATCATTTCCACAAGCTCATCTCCCATCTCAACATCAGTGTTGGCTTCTACTTCCATTTCCTCGGTTAAAATTATTTCCAAATGATCCCTACAACTTAATTTAAACATTTCTTACACCAAATGATCAATCACATCAACAGAAAAAACACAATGATCATTAGGAGGATATTTCATGGAATCAAAAATATTGAAATGAATCACTTCCCCTTCAAATTCCATTGTGAGGGTGTCCTTACGAACATCTAGCTTAGTTTGAGCCATATTAAGAAATGGTCTCCCCAACAAGATAGGTATCGGATTACATAAGGTGTCATCATTCATATCTACAACATAAAAAACTGCAAGAAACACTAACTCGTTTACCTGCAACAAAACCTCCTCAACCACACCATTAGGATAAGCATTAGTGCGGTCCGCAAGTTATATGATTACACTTGTTTTTTTCAAAAGGCCCAAATTCAAAGAAGCATAAATCGAATGAGGCATCACGTTAATAGAAGCACCCAAATCCAACATAGCTCTGTTGATCACAGTATTACCAATTTTGCAAAGAATGGTGAACATACCTGGATCCTGGCATTTTAGAGGCATTTTCTTTCTGAATATTGCTAACACATTCTCACCCATCAACACTTTCTTATCACCCCTCAGTTTCCTCTTATGTGTACATAGTTCTTTAAGGAATTTGGCATATCCTAGCACTTGCTTGATTGCTTCGAGCAAAGGTATGTTGACTTCTACCTTTCGGAAAGTCTTTAACATCTCTTTGTCCTTATCCTCCTTATTTGGTCTTGTTAATCTTCTAAAAAAAGGTGGAGGATTAGTTTTAGTAATATTAGGACTTTTGACATTTACCTTCGTACTGGAAGGCAAATTTTCTTTCTTTTCCAATTCTTTCTCAATCTCTTCATTGGTAGCAATCTTTGATGGGGTTCTTTTGGGATTTTCAATCTCCTTTCCGCCCCTCAGGATTATGGCACTGACATTCTTCGAGTTCACCTCTGGTTGTGATGACAATTTTCCTCCACCTTGTGATTCTAGACAATTGAGCCTTACTTCCATCTAACCCATTTGCTATTCCATGCTCTGTTGGTTATGTTGGGACCCGATCTGGAAATCGGACCCCAACCGAACAACTGAAACGAAAACAAAAGCCGAACACCTAAATGCGGAAGCGAAGACACACAAAGTGGTCCGAAGCGGAAACATAAGGCGAAAGAATCGAAAGCAAATCGAATT
>JAOQMR010012237.1:0-10404 GCA_027563865.1 Erythroxylum pelleterianum | reverse complement strand
AATTATTTGCTCAATTTTTAACTAAAGCAAATTATTCGCAATAAACTTATCAATTAATAACACATTTTTAATCATCTCAAGGATCAGGGACATTTTTGTCATTGGCACATTTTTTCCGTTCTGTCCACTACAACCAAACACATCTGTCCTGGAGACGAAGACAAGATTCTTTGTTCTGTCCACCATAAACCAAACAGCTCACCGTCTCCAGTTTCTATTCCGTTCTGTCTCCAGATTTCTGTTCCATTCCGTCTCCAGAAATCAGAGACAACAACCATACAGACAGTAAGGGTCCGTTGTTGGCATCCTTGGTTTGCTCCATGGTCCAAATTTTGCTGAAATTCCTCAACCATTGTTAATTTCGCGATTTCTTCTTCTTCTTCACGTCGAGCTTTCTAACTGGTTCGTTATAGTCGAGCGATGTCCAAATCTAAGGTTTCAGCTGGGTGACTCGCACCTCTCGTGACTCTTGTGTTCATGCAAGAGCACCATTTTAGAAGTAAAAACGAAAGAACGAAAACAAAAATTTAAAACTAACTAAACACCTTAAACTCTAGAACTAAACTAATTGCCTTCCCAACAACGACCCAAAAATTTGATCTTGGTTTTTCGATGTGTGTAAGTTCTAATTAATAACCTCGATAATCCACAAGCGTACGGGTCGTTCGCATAATACCTAAGGTGTCGATCCCACGAGGAGGGATAATCTAATCCTAAAATCTAAGGTTAAAACAATTCGCAGTATTTCAAAATGTAACAAAACTAAGGCAAGAATTTAATTCAATCATGCAACTCAACTCTAAGAATCAATTACGAAAATATTAACAAAGTAATAGTTGCGACCACACTTAAGAATCAAGCTAAAGGAAATATCAATTGAGAGAAAGGGGAATTTTTACCTATGTTTAACGCTAACCTATTTGATTATGAATTTTTTGATTATTGGTCCTAGACGATCCTAGGGTTGATTACTCTCTCTCGAGTTATAACCATTAATTCTAAATTATAAACCCTAATCAGATTATGGAAAATTGCAATCTCTCAATTAACAATCTATCCAAAACCCTAATTAGATATGAAGTTATCTAATAAACTATTGGGAATCTATATGAGATCTACCTTCACACAATTACTGATTTGATTAATTTCTCGTTCTTATTAAATCACCTAACTCTTATTAGCCCAATTTAATTTTTTTAATTCAATTCACCCTCTTAGTCTATTACCAAATTATGCACGCACAGAAATCAATCACAATAAATCCAATAATCATAAACAATCAGACTTTATTAAATCAAAGATATAAAAAAACCCGAAGGTGAGTATCTCAATATTCACAATCCGAACATCAAACTACTATTCACAATTCTATACAATAATAAAAATGGAAAATAACAGGAAATATGATTCTAAACTAAGACGAGAGGCAGTGACGTCAGGAAACTCTAAATCCGGGAAGTACGTCGATGTTGGCTTCTTCTCTACTTCTCTCTTCTTCTCTTTCTCAATCTCTCAACAATTCTCTCTAGGGTTTCTCTCCAAAGTGGCTAATGCAAAAGCTCTTTCATCTTCTTTTTCTTATTCTTTATATACCTTTTGTATTCTAGGCAGCCCTAGGGTTTTTCCGAGGTTCGAATGGTCCAAAAATTCTCTCAAAACTTGACGTTTTTAAGTGTCTACACGTTTTCCCGACATAGGCCACAATCGTGGGCCTTGTTCATGGGCCACAATTGTGGGCAGACTCCAGTGCTTCTGTCACAATCGTGGCCTGTTGTGCCACGATCGTGGGCTGTTGTTTCGGTCCGAGTGTCTCCAAAACTTCTCCGTTTTTCTATATTGACCCTAAAATAGTAACAAATACATCAAGGTACCTCAAAGATATAATAACTAAGCTCAAAGACTTGTACTAACCCATAAAAACACTTAAACACAATTAATTAACAAACTATCACAATTATAAGCTAAACATATACTAAACGTTTAAGTTAACAATTAAATACATATCAAACTAAGCCCTAAAATATGATGTAATTCACATTTATCAGTTATTTATCCAGAATTGAACGTGAAGGGAAGAAAACGAAGAAATATAAAAAATACTTGATTTTGATTCCATAACTTCAAACAAACTTTTTAATTTGAAATGAGCGTGCGAATCTACCTATACCTTTACGAGAGTTGCTCACCACAACATGTTAAAGCTTTTTTGTAGCTTTCTGAGTACGTAAATCTTTGAATTGGTTAGAGTATCTGTACGTTCACGATTTGTATCAACAACTACAAGAGAACTTAGGCCTCTATATATAGCATATATATTAGGCTTTTCCCTCGATACAGATTCGATCCACACTAATTAGAGTCTATTTTTCTTGCTGAATTTCAACCCATTAATTTATATAATTTATTAGATTTTTTTAATTATCTTTATCCAGATCAAATATAATTCACATAATCGTAAACTTATCAAAACTGTTAAAATGTAATTAATTATTGTCCAATATCTAACAGGCTAATCAGATTGTAAAAATAGTAGCGTTAAGTGAATAGAATCAAGATGTTCTAAACAAACGAACTCAAATGACTAGCCAAAGACGCAAAGACGGCTAATAGCAAAGAGCACAGAAAGGTCAGATTGTGAGATTTTCTTGAATGACTGTAAAAGATCCTAGTATGTTGCCACCAACATCAGGGAATGTTTCACAGCCAGACAGAGCCTTGACCTTGCCTGTTCTATCAACTTCAACTGGATACTTTAGTAGGTGACCATGCAGCTCTGTCACCTTATCATCTGCATATTGTCTCCAGTTGAGCTCACCAAGTGATCTCACACGTCTCACGCATTCCACACTCTCTGGCTTCTCAAAACACCCCTCTAGACCACCAATATGCTCTGCCCATAGTGACATTCTGTAGCCATATATCTGTTCTCAACAGTAACAATTCAACTAAGGAAGTTGTTCGAAGTGACAGGTCCAGCAACTGTTAGTATTATTGCACAAATATACCTGGCCATATGGATGAGATCCTTTGCTTGCCCAAGTGTGTCGGGGTTGGTACCCGCCCATTGCTATTTCTGTATCTCGTGTACCCTCCATGGAACGTTGATTGATATTAGCGGATCCCAATATCACGTACTCATCATCCACAATCATTCCTTTTGAATGAATATATATCATAAATCGCCTATTTTTCTTGCTCAGAACCTGGATTTAGCACTAAGTTTCATTAACAAAAGGACAAGCACAGTTTAATGCTATTCGTAGAAGTTGACAACTACAGAGACATGGATACCGCAGGAGAGTTTGCTGAAGTGGAATTTTTGGTGTCTAAGCAGCTGTCCTGTGACTCCTGTCTGTCTAATGCTTCACGATTTCCAAGGCAGAAGAAAATCAAATAATCTTGTGGCTCGTATGTTTTTTCAAGACCAACCTCCTCCAGAGCCTTGTAAATGATTTGATACATCATTTGCATTGTTTTGTGCTGTGAACAAATAGCAAAGGAATTTGTGAAAACGATGATACAAAAGCGTACAGTATCGAGTCACTTGGAGAGTAATTAGAATGTACCTGCCAAAAGAGAATCCGCTGTGTTGGTGTACTTGCAGGAACACCTTCTGGCCACATGGGGATGAGGATATATGCAGCGAATCTCTCGTTTGCTCTTATCTTATCTGCTATTTTGAGAGCTATTTCTATGGGTATCAAGTTGTTTGCACCTGCAGATAGTAGCCATGCTCATCGCTGACCAAAGGTGATCCTTACGGAACTCAATGTTGCAAAGAAACAATATCTGTCCATTTATTTTTCGTCTCAAGGTTAAGAGTTGCTCACCTATGTCCTTGTATGAATCCCAGTTATATGATGATCCAAGAAAATACTGGTTCTCAATGTAAATAAAATGTTGGGCAGCACGGATTGCCTTGATATATGCTGTATGTATACTCATGTCTATGAGTACGTTCTTCCCACATAACAAGTTCTGTCACAAAGTTATACCACAACAGTTAGATAACATACACTGGCTGGTTCACAGACACAAACTAACATAACGAACGAGGAAAGCCAAACCACGTCCAGCAAGAAGTTTTGCCTCATACCCTGCTTGTTGCTTCTTTTGGATCTTTCGGAAAGCCTTTCACAGAACTGGAATCAATGGAGCGAAATACCTTCAATGGTTAAGAACTCTGTCAGGAGATTAAGAAACTAGAGGTCAGGTAAAAAAGATCAGTACTTGATTCAAGTTAAATATACCTGAACATGCCAATTCTCAGGATCATTATCAGTCAGGCCAGGAATTTCATCCATTCCAATTATTTCAGGAATTCTATCCAACTTTAGCAATGCATCATCATGTGAGGCCTTCAGTTTGTTAATCCCATGACGTTTTGAAGCCTTTAGCCAACGCTCCTCAAAGTTGGTGAGGATGTCGTATGCTGCTGGACCATCAATTTTAGAGTGCAAATCATGCCATGGTTGTCTTGGACAACCAGCAACAGACTCCTGATAAATGGAAGCAGAAGAGATTACAAAGAGGAAGAGCAGGATAATTGATAGATGATTCATTCTACACTCTTCATCTTCCATTTCTACTGGAGTTGAAATAAAAAAGGGATCTATTATAGTAGAGTTACCACTCAAGTTCTTGTTCAGGTTAAAAATATTTGTACGTTGTAAAATATGTCAGTGTCAGACTGATTAGAAAGGCCAATTTTCAACTCTAATTTGGTCAAAAACAGATGCTTCAATACTCCTGTGGTTAACACATCAAAATGCTTGAGAATCATTATGGGTTTAAAACTAACGAGAGGCATGGATAATGGACTTTCGATATTTGATTCATAATCAAAGCTGAATGCTGTTTAAAAGCTTCAACCGGAGCATTACCACAAATGTGGGGTTGTGATAATCATCTTTGTGTGCTGTTTGCAAGGATCTGAAAATTGGGTGCTGTGGTGTATCATATCTGCCCGTGCATAAATCAAGGCCTCCAACAAATGCTGTAATCTTTCTTCTGTACTGACCAGCATCAGCATCTAGTATTACAGTTTTCTGATGGTGGGTGTAGATGGTTCCAACTTCCTGGATAAAATGTCAGCCAAAGAAAAGGAAGGTTCATTCAGCATTCAACAATACATAATCCTTATTTTAAGGTGATTGATAGACTTGCTGAAAAAAAAAAAATATTTCAAATTTCTGGTAACTCATAATATTGGTGTTTGCACATCGTGGAAAGGCCTTTTACAGATTTCCACCTTAAAAACTACTAAATAACATGTTAATTTGGTTTCCTGTTATTTATTTACGTACTTCTATTTAGTTTAAAAGGTATCTGATGGCAGATTATAGCCAAATTAGAACCACCAGAAATGTCAGTGTCTCTATCATAGAAATTTCCATCGAGAAGTGTAAGAAGGAACTCTTAGAATTCTAGGCATTTAATGTTATTCCAAGGAATATGCTAATGATTTGATAGGTCTCCTATTTTGATATCTTTTTCTATCACATGATGCAGAAGGTAGCAGGCTGAGGTATAAAATCTAATTTTCCCTTTTCAGTTCTTTAGGAATCGAAATATATTTATGCTTATAAGAGAGAGAATTCTATAATAAATCAGTAGGCATAGGCAAGTTTAACATCCTTGCTTTTATTTCTCTTATCAGATATTACATGAGAGATTCATGCAGAGAGTTATTCGGTGATGATTAGTTTGAGATGGAGCTATAAAATACCCTACTTGATGCTCTCGAATTAAATTGTGATTTGTATGTATGTATATGGTAAACATTTATAACCAAATATGTATATGGTAAACATTTATAACCAACCTGCTTTTTGAAGAAACTGTGTCCTTTCCCAGCAGATCGAGGACAGAGTAGCACTTGCACAGAAGAATGCTTGAAAAAACGGCGAGTCACTTCATCATTGGTATGCATAACACCCTCCTACATATCGCATAGATCCAATCAATATCCACTGAAACTGAAAGAGTTCAGCAATTGCTATACTGTTTACACAGCAGACATTTTAAAGCATGAAAACCAACTTTATGAATGGATTGTTACTAATTAATTGAATTCTCTCTAAGCATGAGGTTTTTCTAGCTATAATTAATATAATCTGCTGTTCTATTGTTTAAAACCAAATCTAAGCTTCTTATATCCAGTAAATAAATTGGGTTAACCTCTTGCTCAATTTTTTGGCCACATTGAGAAGGTACATATTGCAACAACTATAGCCCAAAACCCATGCTGAACTTGTAGATTCTAGTAATTATTACCAAATAATAGTTAAACCCAGATTGTAGATTTTCTATGATTTCCTAAAACTCTCTATCATACTAGACTCCACAATAAGCAGACATTCGGGGAAATGTGGGCTGTGATTGAAATCTTAATACATTTGGGAAAATTAATTACTGCATCCTGAAATCAAAATAATATGAGCATAAATTACAGCATTTGCATTTAATCAACGACAAATGCACTGCTAAGATCAAACTTAAAAAGGCATTAAATTCCAACTCTTCAAAATGACTCATCCTTATGGTATTAAACATAAATGCTGCACCAAAGACTATCCAGGGATGAAAGATAACTGCAGTTTTTCTGTCAAATTTACCAAATTGGAAATAGAAAACAAAAAGAATTCGACATGGAAATCAAGTCCCAAAAATCACACTAGATATGAAGGAACATTTTCAAGGAATAAGAAGAGTTTCATACCGTTTTGTATCCCAAAATACTCCTGGAAGTAGGATCATCCCATACAAGGAGAAGAACTCTTACACCTTCCTGAGACTTAATTTTCAAAAGTTCTCCTAGTGTGCAGTCCTTCTGATCATTACCCGTCCGCACCATCTTAACACTGTGCACAACCGACCAGCCAGTAATGTAAATCAGACGACGAGCCTGACTGATAGCATTGACTATGTCAAGCCAGCAACTCCTATGCTCATAATTGACATGACCATCAAGCCTTAAATCAGGAAGTGAGCCATCATTGACATGGGCATCTTGGTAAAGGGTAACTTTACCTCCTCTTCTAAGAGGGAAATACGTACCAGCAACTCCATTATATTCAGGACCTGCACCAATTCCATGCTTATACAAAGACAATTTCTCTGCTGGGGTAAACTGAATTGATAAACTTAACACAGCCCCAGCCTTGCAGGGTTTGCCATTGGAGCTAAGTATTGGGAATGTCCCTTCAATTAGAGTTCCAGAATGTAACTGCTCCACTGGGATCCCCACCGCACCTATAAGCTGCGAGCCAACAACATCATTATCTTTGACAACAAAGTAAACTTCCGAAGCAGAATGTGCGACAGGAACATTGAAGTGTTGCATCCACACTGGGTTCTCGCTGTTAGTAATCACAAAAGTTCTCGCAATTACAGCACCTGAGACAGAAACTGTAACATAAGGATCGCTGGTTATCTTACTGGTTGCTTGCCCGCCTTCAACTTTGCTGCTAACCTTCAAAGAAAATTTGGAAAAGACGTCCCCTAAGGTCTTATGAAGCATATCCATGTTAGGAAGATTTTTAGCCTCCTTAACCCATATATCTAAATTCCCATGTAAAAGAAGAACTTTCAGGGACTGCTTGCTGGTTTTGAATGGCACAGTTTCTTGGCCCTGCATATGCTCCGACCCTCCAAATGAAAAGTTATGATCAATTGCACTTTGCGCCATCTAATAAGGATTCTTTGTCTCGGTGAACTCTAGAGACTAGAAAGCAATCAAGAAAGCGATTGCAGCACTTGTGCGTAACAAATAACAACCAAAAAAGAAATCCAAAAGATTGGTTGAACCTCAAGATCAAAACTTCAGAAATACCAGTTCCTCCTGCTCACCAACACCAAAAAAGTTTTTGGTGATTAAATTTCTGCTCAAATGAATCTGGGGTAGCTCTACATATGCAGATACCTGGTCAGAAAAATGAACCTAAAGAACTTGAAGACATTTAAGAGGAGACCAGACTTGAAAAACATGAAGGAATATAAGTGGGCAAAGTTGAAGGAGTAAAAGCAGCGTTTACGTGACAACGAAATGGACCGAGCGGTAGGCTTCAAAACGTGAAATCAGAGATATTAAAAGCTATGAATACAAGAAGTACAGGAGAGGAATCGCCACCCCCGCTGAGCAAGTAGCAGCTGAGAAGTCAACTTTTTTACTTTACCGAAAATTATTGCTAATTACATAGAGCGAGGTTACTAGGAAGATTCTTTCTTGACTCCGATATTCAGCCAAGATTATTATAAGTTGTTCACAAGTAGGTATTTGTGGTTTTTGCAGGTTGGTCCACAGAAGAGACTTGCGCTTCATTGGTTTTGGCAGTCATAGCTGGCGGCGGAAGAACCAATGTTATTATATGTAATGTCACAGGTCGTTAACTTTGGCACTCTCGTCGAATTTGACAGTTCAGTTTTGTCTATTTAATATGTTACTCTAGAAGACGACTCCTTCCAATGTCTATCCTTCTCAACAGTAAGCCATGGACAGGTAAGTCGGTCATGAACAAGAACCAGTTGGACCTACTGTGTTATTCCTTCAGCATATCTTTTTTCTTAAATATTACACTTCAAAAAATTACATTTACTTATTTGTAGTCTTTACTTTACGGATTCTTTTGTAGGACTAAATCTATACACTGTAATTTACTTGAATTCTATTATCATAAGTAACATATTTCATTCACATTTATCCATTTAGGATTGCCATATTCGCTATTGAATAAAAAATATAATTGATTTCTACAGCCTAAAAGATAACATTCAAAACAAAATAATTCAAATCAAATTGTTTATCTTAAAATATCATCAAATGTAAAAATAAATTCAATTTGGCAGAATTGATACCATTATTAAACTCAAAAACATATTTAATTTACTACAACCTTTAATCAAATGAGATTTTCCCAACTTCTTTTCCATTTTCTTTTGCAAATTAGAAAGCATAAATTTTACTAGAATTTATGAACTCTGGAAGATAATTCATCAGTTACTTTAATGTAAAGTTTGGTATCGATTTGTTGTATATTTAGTAGGGTAAATTATATTTCAATACTAAAATTTTATTCAATTTTCCATATACTAGTCAAAAAGTTGAAAAATTAATCAATTAAAAAAGTTCTAATTTGTGTCAACTATAAACTCAAATTTAAACCTAATTAAATCATACTTTTAAGATAACTCATACATTAGTTATTAACTCTCACACTTAAGTAACAATACTACGAAAGTTACAGTAAAAACCAACTTTTATTACTATCCTAAAAGTATATAAAGGAATGCTTTCTTTATATTTTTTCCCTTCCTCTCTCCTCTGTTTACTAAGAGTAAGACTCAAATAAGTTGTTATAGGCACTTCCGACTTTATAATTTAGAATCCTAATTAAACTGAACTAACTAGATTACCTCTATCCTTATTACATTACATTACACTAACTAATTGGATATCACAACTAACAAAATAAGAGATTACGTTTAACTAGGAATGATAAATCCATATCCATGAAGAACTTTACTATCTTCAGATGAGCCTCTTAGATAGTCTTTATCTTTTAAAGCTAATGTATATCTACTGTTGTAGCGTCCCCTTATCGCAAGGTACACACCGGGACGCCCGGAGGCCATTCCGGTACATATCCTATAATAAGGACGAGTTATGTTCGATCACTACATTCACTCCATATGGCATCATATCATTATTCACTTATAAAGCATCATAAGAAAATCACAATATATATTTTTTATTTTTTAAACCAACTTTTCCTCATTTTATTGCTCAAAATTGAAAGTCTACATTATGTCTTTCAACCTTTACTACATGTACATCAATAAAACCTAGTACAAAAGTAATATATGAAAGAGGAAAATATATCAAATCTATCTAAGCCATCCAAAAATCCCAGCTTACCGACCTTTGAGCCATGACTTCTCTTGCCAAATCGCAATCTACACGGCAGTAGAGCCTCTCAATAGCTAGAGTCGTCTCTCGGTCCTGAAAAGACAACGTTGTAATTTTGGTGAGTTTTGCGAACTCAATGAAGTAACCATCATCGATGGTTCACTCAATTCATGCAACACATCAATTCATATCATAATTATTTCACAATTTTGCATTTTACATGAGTAACACATTTTCACTTAAGCATAAGCAATTTTGCATTTCACTCAATCAAACATACTTAACAAGATACATATGAAATGCTCATGAGACACTTTTCCAATTATTATGTTGTTGTGACCGAGTGCCTGCACTGTCCCATATAGGGCTCATTAAACGTTGAGCCTAAGGCTCTGAATCACTTGTGAGCTCGAGGCTCAATTTCACTCGTTAAGCTTTAAGCTCTAATCGGTGGCTACTCTGGTCACAACTGCCATTATCTGATTATGCATTCATGA
>JAOQMR010012201.1:0-10409 GCA_027563865.1 Erythroxylum pelleterianum | reverse complement strand
CAACCTAATAATAAAAAATGACTAGCAACAACCCTTCGATGCATTATTTAACAAACAAGAATCCGATGATTTGAAGTCTTGTGGGTAACATCGTCACTTGTCGACTTCTTTCTGAAAACTTGACCTCATGAGTTTTCCTTGCTTTAGCATTTCGATATTTTATGTCCTTTATATTTATTAGGTAAATTAATTTATTATATAAATTAAATTCAACATTAAATTTTTTTAACGCTTTGATTGTTTCAATTTAATTTATGAGTTTATTAGTTATGTATGAGATTTGTTAAATTAAAACTTTTTAAACTATTTTTAAAAAGCTATTTAAAAGAGTCATTTAAATAAAACATTTGTTATAAATATTACTTTTAGTAAATTAAATTTTAAAGGTCAAATCCAATATTTATAAGTGATTTATAATATCTTTAATTCATAAAATAAGTTCAATATCTTTTAAAATTAATTAGTAGTTATATAAAAATTAATTAGTAGTTGAATGACCCCTAAAGCTAAAGCTAAAAGACGATGCGGTCATGATCTACGACATTGAAATTCTAAAACATTAAACAGAGACTTTAGTGACATGGGAAATTTGCCTCTTCAATTTGGGGTAGTTAGATATGCATTTGCTTAACGTGAACAAGAGAACAAACACCCGCCAAACTGCAACCAAATGATAAAGGTTATTCTTTGTCGGGGTTCAAGTCACAACCCTTTTCTGACCTTCGTAGAAGACAAAGGTCCTGTTTGACAAACAGTTGATTGCATAAGTTGTTAGTTGATTCTGTCAGCTATTAGCTGATAGCTGATTCTATCAGCTGATTTGACCAGCGGATTACATTAGCTGTTTGTTAGAGATTTTTGGTAAAATTAGCTTTTTAATATTAACTGTTTATGTGTAAAATGATTTATGAGAATATGACTTTTAAAAAAAATCAAAATATGAATATTATATATCTTAGTATTTTTTTGGATATTCTTAGTAAAGAATAATAAATTATTTAATGGATTAATAAATTAGAGTTAAATAAAATTTTTAATCTAATCAAAATTTAATATATTTTTGTTTATGATTTATAATTGTTAGAAAATAAACGTGTGGAAAATCTTGAAATTGTTGCATTTTCCACTTACAAGTCGTAACAAGGGTTTAAATTTCAACCCTCAAGTCCACTTTTACGAAGAACAAAATATGGCTCATTTTTAATCCTTGTAAAGAACAAAATGAAGTAAAATAGGGCGTACTTTTAACCCTTATAAAGAATAAAATAAGATAAAATAGAATCTACTCTTAATTCTCATAAAGATAATTTTTATGTGTAACGACGGTTTTTGTTAAGAATCTTTCATTTTTATTTCCAAAATATAGGATCTAATAGATTGGATTTAGAATTGAGCCAACACATGAGGTTTATATGTATATATCTTCTTCTATTTAAAAGATACTAATTATATTTTTGTGGCTTTGTTAAATTTACTAAAATTCTTTATGATTTAAAAATTTTGTAAAAATTTCTTTTACTTTGAAATAAATCTCTATGTTAAATTTTATTATTAATTTTCACTTACTATTATACATTTTTAAGATACATAACATTATCTATACTGATTCTTAGTAATACATTCATTAGTTTAACATGACAGTAATTTAAGCATTTTATTAATTTTTATTATATTATTAATAAAATGAATTATCCTTTAATATTAAAAATTGTTTGTACCTTTGATATAAGATATAAGTATTATAGTAAAGTCTTACAATTTTATTTATTGATATAAAAATCAACCAAATTAATGACTAGTTATAAATAAAATAAGAAATTAATCCTTTACAATTTCCCTGCTTACCCGTCCAGAGGAAGGCTTTCAAGATGCGGTCCATGTCTTTAACAACACGCTTCGGAATAATAACATGCGCCGCCCAATGAATAGGCATGCTAGTCAAGACCGCAACTATTAAGGTAACTCTCGCAGCATAAGAAAGGAAGCGATGCTGCCAAGCATTGATGTGGTGACTCAGTTTATCTAACAGAGGAACAAAATCCGAGTATTTAGGTTTACCTGAAGTAATCGGCACACTTAGATACCTGAACGGATGGGATTGGAGAGTCAACCCCGCCATCGTACTAAGAAACTCTCAATTAACAACATCAGCAGACACATACATTACACTCTTCTGAACATTCAAGTGCATACCCGACCACTGAGAGAAGATATCCATCAAATTAAACATCTGACTAATCACCTGAGAATCAGCCCGACAAAGCAAAATCACATCATCCGCGTATAAAAGATGGGACATCTGCATCTCCCGACATCGATGATGGTATTGAAAACGCCCATTGCAAACAGTCAATTTACTCAGAAGCCTAGACAATCCTTCCATTGCAAGAGTGAACAAATAAGGGGACAAGGGATCCCCTTGACGGATCCCTCGACAGAGCTGAAAAGGCTTGGTCGGTAGCCCATTAACCAAAACACTAAGGGAAGGAGTATGAATACACTGAGCAACCCATCTGCAAAATCGAGGCGGGAGACCAATCCCAAGCATGCATTCCGACAGATATCCCCAACCAACCGTGTCATAAGCCTTAAATAAATCTATCTTCATTGCACAGCTAGCAACCTTCTTACCCGAATTGTAATCCCCCATCAGTTCCTGCAGCAACAAAATTTGATCCCCAGTACTCCGCGAGGGTAGAAACGCACCCTGAGCAGGACTAACAATCTCAACCAGTACATCCTTCAACCGCACAGCCAAGAGAGATGCAATCACCTTGTAAATTGTATTACAACAAGATATCGGGCAGAAATCGATGACACGGTCAGGCCGTTCCTTCTTAGGGACGAGACAAACAAAGGTGGAGTTGATTTCTTTCAGCATCTTGCCCGATGAGAAGAATTCTAAGACCGCGTCCGTGAACAATTGCCCCGTGATAGGCCAAGTGTGCTGAAAAAACCCAGCCGAAACCCATCCGGGCCTGGAGCTTTAAAACCATGCAACCGAAATAAAACCTCCTTCACTTGAGAAGCAGTGAAAAGGGCAGTAAGCATTTCAAGGCGGTCCCGACTAAGAGTACAATTCAGCACATCCCGAACTCCTAAACCATGTCTCGGGGCCACACTAGTACCCATAAGCTGAATATAAAAGTCCCTAACCATATCTGAAACTGCAGCCCGCCCTATAGCCTGGTTACCCGACTCATCAGACAACTCCGAAATGGTATTGGTATTGCGACGACCCAGAATGGCAGCGTGAAAAAATTTAGTATTGGAATCCCCCTCCTTTAACCAAGTTTGTCGAGATTTCTGCTGCGCAATAGAGGCGGACAGTTTCAACGCCTCCTGATATTGATGAAGGCACTCCACCTCAATAGCGCGAAGTTGATCATTCTGGGGATCAAGGTAACGATTTTTCTGAACTTCAGCCAACCGACTACCCAACACATGAATATCCCGAGTACGCTGCAAACTAAACTCCTTAATCGCCCTTTTGGCTGCCCTCAACTTTTGCATGAACTGGAAAGCTTTGTACCCTTGGAATTCAGTCCGCCAAACCTGCCCAATCAGTTCCATAAAACCATCCAACCGAAGCAAGCCATTAAAGAAACGAAAAGGAGCCCCTGGCCTACGATCCTCTCTTGGCTGTCGAATAATGATCGGGGAATGATCCGAACACCCAGGTTCTCCAAACAGTGCAGAATCATCAGGAAAGGTCCGTAACCAATACTGATTGACCAGAGCCCGATCCAATTTTTTCTGAATGTACATGTTACCTCGCTGCTTGTTCTCCCAAGTAAACCACCAACCACAACCTCTAAGATCCACAAGTTCAGTTTGCATAAAAATGTGTTGAAGTTCGCAACCTGCACCACCGTGAAAAGCTACACCACCCTCAACCTCCGTCGAAGTATGACAACAATTGAAATCACCGACTACTAGCCATGGCCCAAGTAAACCACACTGGATTTCCTGTAGTTCGCTCCAAAGTACTGACCATTGGAAAGCAAAATTCGACGCATACACCAAAGTAATCAAGACTCGCCCCTGCCCAAAAATCTGACACTGCAGATGAATGAGCTGATCTCCCATCTTAAGAACTTGCACTGCCACTTTATTCATATTAAACCAACACAAGATCCTCCCGTTGTAGTGATGAGCATGATTGGAGAGGTAACTCCAATGAGACCCCAAAAACCCAGCGACCCTACAAGCCGAAGTATCTTTTATTTTCGTTTCAAGAAGCCCAACCAAAAAAGGTTGAGTATCCTCAACAAGCTGCTTGACCATCAGCTTTTTTTGGGGAGCATTGAGCCCCCGCGTATTCCAGACCAAGATCGTCATATTAAAAAAAGGCACTCCGGGGACATCACCCCTTTGCGCTTTTTCTTCTTAGGTTTTTTCTTTACAATCGTCGTCTTAACAATGACACCAGAAGGTGGACTATGGACCCTCGACTCTACCCCCATCTCAGTCTCAAGCCCCACACTGGAGCTAGCCTCATCACATTCGGCAACCACAGGCTGCGTATTAGCAGCCAATTGTATCTCCCTGTTCTCAATGGACCCTCAACCACAACCACAGGAGACGTAGGATACGAGGAGCTAATGTCCCCCAAGGCCTCCCGAACCACTACACCAACCATAACTTCCCCTGCAACCTCCTGAAAAGTCGGTTGAAGTAACGTTGTAGCCCCAACGCTAGAAGCACCCTTAATGTCCACAACAGCCTGTTGAACAACCTGCTCCATCGACTGGATGCCTACAGGACCTGGAACCAGACCTTGACTCTCAGGAAGCAGAACTGGCGCCTTCGTGGTTCTCACCGCCTGAGCCAAGTCATCGTGCTAGCAGGAAGAAAACATTCTCCCAGTAGCAACCCACTGACGACCCCCAACCTTAGGCTTCCATGGATAGGACAACGAGATCTGAGCAGATAGGAGCTCCCCATTGTCCCCCAATCTCTTAATAGTCAGGCTCTTCGGCAACTCAGCATCCTTGGAAATTTCGATACAAATTTTAGCATAACCGATACGATCCATCGCGGCTGTCTGAGCATCCATACAAAGAGGTTTCCCCAACCCACTCGTCAAATGGCTAACGCCTTCGATCGTCCAATACTCCATCGGGAGATCATGAAAATGAACCCAAAGCGGAAAGACATCTATGGCTGCCCTATCAACGCCCAGATCAGGACGCCACTGTTGAAGAAATAGGGGTTGGTCCCCAATATGCCAAGGCCCTAATTCTAGAATTTCCCCAATATTTGAATTCGGAGAGAATTTAAACAGAACCGAGCCATCACCTCGAAGCATCGCTTTTTCAAAACCTTGTTTTCCCCACCGAC
Source organism: Erythroxylum pelleterianum (assembly GCA_027563865.1). Lineage (NCBI taxonomy): Eukaryota > Viridiplantae > Streptophyta > Magnoliopsida > Malpighiales > Erythroxylaceae > Erythroxylum > Erythroxylum pelleterianum. The sequence goes on along the minus strand of JAOQMR010012201.1, from coordinate 5,066 downwards.
TACGAGCCCACGCACGTACCACAGGGAAATCGACTCTCTTGGACCAGAAGAATCCAACCAAAGCATGTGACCAGGCCCTAGGTCCAGCATGCAACAACTCCACCGACGGGGAGACTATCCCATCTTGAAGAACATCTGGATAAAATCGCAGCTTCCCGACAGTTGGCCATTTTCCCACCAGGTCACGCCAAGCACCACGCTTAGCCGGAGGAGACACCTTAAGCTCCCCTTCCTCCAGAGCAGGCGACGCCGGCGATCTGACAGTAGTCACCGTCGACGGCAAAGGGGGAAAATGCCCCAACGACAGAGATGGATCACCCATACTGAGGGTGACCGGCAAGGGTCCAAAAAGGGACCCTGAAAAGGACAGAAAGGGCAAGCGGTCAAAGGCCAAGGAAAGAGGCAGTCAACAAAAGAACAAGGGTATTGAAGTAAAAGGCACAGAGAAGCGGGAAACAAGGGGGTTTGGGCATAATTTCTGTTGTGCAGATGCAGAGAGTGTTGATGTTAAAACGCATTTGGCGGCTATTTGCGGATCGGGAGGCCCTATGAGTGAAATGGGTGCAAACTTATCATCTCCGTGTTTGGAGTTTCTGGCACATTCAATCGAGAATTGATCATTCTTGGATATTTAAAAGTCTATTGCATTTTCGTGAGAGGGTCTATCCTCTTATTACTTGGCAGATTGGGCATGGTGAAGAGGTTCACTTCTGGTACGATAATTGGCACCAGTTCAGCCCGTTATGGTTGCGACATGATTTGGCTGGATTCAGGAATCGTTTTCCCCATGAAGCATCAGTGGCATGGGTGGTTCGGTGGCGGGAGCGAATGCCAAATTGTCGCTTCGGCCATATCCTTGATTCCTACTTGGAGGGGTTGGTGATCAGGTCTGGCCAGGATAAACCACGGTGGGCTATTACTCAAGGAGGGGTTTTCACAAACAAATCAGCCCATGCCCTCGGACGAGAGAGTCTGGTGGAGGTCCGTTGGGCTGCGGTGGTTTGGCACCAGGTAATGTGTCCTAGAGCAGCGTTTATAGTGTGGCTGGTCATTAAGAATAGATTGCGTACGAAAGATCGGTGGTTTGGTACCTTCGATCCGCTGTGTGTGCTTTGCAATCAGCTCGGTGAGTCTCGGGATCATTTGTTTTTTTAATGTGTTTATTCCAAGGTGATTTGGAGCCGTATTGTCCATTTGCTTGGTTTGTTTCTGCCTTCATATGAATGGAGTGTGGTTTTGGATCTCATCACCGAAGAATCTCGAGATGGTAGGCCTGATGGCCTCTTAATCCGGGTGTCGTTTCAGTTGGAAATTTATCATATATAGAGGGAGCGGAACCGTCGGATTTATAAGCAGCAGGAGAGGTTGAAATATGATTTGGCGGATTTCATTGTAAATGCCATTAGGAAGGTTCTTATTGCCTCTGGAAAATTTGTATGCTTGAGTATTGAAATGCGTAGGCACTGGTTAGTATAGTGGTTGGTTTGCTTTTGGATGTTTTCTGGTGGAGGTCTGTTGGTTTGCCTCTGTGAGTGACTGTTTTCAGTCTTTTCCCTTTTCTTAGGGTTGTACATAGCTGTTATTCTTCTTCTCTTTGAGCAATATCATTCCTTAAAATTTCAAAAAATAAGAAATTAATCACCCTATTTTTAAATAGTATTACATAATAAACAAACATCTAATAAAATAATTAGTTTACTATCGTATGAAGGATAGTCCCTTAAGCGTATATTTAACAAAATCACATTAACTCATCACAAAACCTTAAATCTAACAACCACCTGTTTAGTTTTGCTTTTAGAATTGGATCTCATGATGATATATGAACGTCCTCCCCAAAATCAAGTAGTTATAGCCTTATAGGATACGAGTAAGTGACAGAACAAGCATCTTCCTCGTCAGAATGCTTCTTGTTATTGGGTTGCAACGGCTTCCTTGGTACTGGAAGTGGCTGCGGTTGAGGGCAAAGACACTTCAGCATCAAGTATTATATTCACGATGAAAGCAACATAGTTCAGTGTTATCATATGGTAAGTTTCAACTCTGCTGAAGTGAGTCAGCATGTGATTTTGGACAAGGCGAAGAGCTACTAACATCTATACATTAGATGCAAACCTGACCAGATTCTGCTTTATGAAGTTCGGATGAAGAGCCTTGCTTGCATTAGACGGTCTATTAACACCAGTAATGGCCTCAAACTAGCAAGATGACATAAAACAATAATAACTAATACATTAAATATACTTTGTGCCTTAAAAAGAGAAATACAGAAGTGACAGTGAGGTGCTGTTTATTTAAAGGCATTGAAAAGAGGATGAATAGAAATGTGAATGTTACAATTAAGCATAAAGAATACTGCAACAAGTAAGCCAGGAACTCAAGTGCCTGCCAACTTATGAGAGATTGGGATAAGCTACAATGAAATCAACTATTTAATAAGAATATAAATGCCATTATGTCGATATAGGACCAAAAGGATGCACGACTCTTTCCATTTATATAGTTGTTTCATTTAGGCTTGGCAATTATGCCTGGGCTAGTTTTGTCCGGGCTGAAGTCAGTAGACTTGGCTTGGTTTGATCAGGCTTTGGGTTGGGCTTGAGTTTTTTCTTTTTGAAAATTTTAGGCTTTAAGTTGGATTCGAGCTGGAGCAGTAACGATAATACTTATGGAAAGAATGCTTTGATATCATGTATCCTAACCCACATTACAAGCATTTGCGAGACAGGAAACAGATCCACATAGAGAGAAGCAGAATGCTTCTTCTTTATGTAAAAAAAAACTCACCAGCTCTTGAGATCGATAAGAAAAACTGGGAAAAGGGACTGAGGGAGGCAAGTTTGGGCATCGATCAATGGCGCATCAACAGCGATCACGAAGAATAAAAAGAAGAGCACAAAGTCCACGAGCTTCAGACGGTATTAAAAGGCCAAAATCAAGATTAACACACAAAATTTCTGCTGATTATCATGAAATGCTCGTTGAGTGTAGCTTATCCGAAATTAGCTGGTTGGATTGAATCAGCCAACCCAATAAGCTAATAACCAAACACTTTTAATAGCCTTTTCACAAAGTTAATAAGCTGAAATGGATCAAATAGCCAAAAAAGAGCTTATCAGCAACATGGCGAAAGCCTTCTGCACAGATTTGTCCTTTTAGATTATCTGTGGCTTAGTAATCGCTACCTACTTTTCGACCAAACAGCAGCGCGATTTATTCAAAGAAACCTATATCTTACTGAAGATGATATCTCAACTTAAGGTGAACAGAACAAGTTAAAAGAAGACTGACAACAGTACAGTTAACTCCAAACAGTATAACATTTGAACATTACCAATGAAGTCTAATGCTCGATAGTCCACCCGCTACTTGAGTACCTTTTGTCCAGCAGCAATTCCCCAATTATTTTGGGTGGGTTAAGGCCTTCTCGTACAGCTTTTTCATAACGCTCCTTCCGAGGCATCCCATTTTGAGGTCCGTATCTCAATTCCATGTCGAAGTCCCTCAACATTTTCTTATTTTTGGCATAATCATCTGCCAGCAACAAAGATATAGACATAAGAAACTATTGATCCAATTAGCAAAAGGAGAGGGCATAGAGATGCCCAGAATGATAACCAATTTAAGCAACTACCAACAACTAAATTTGTTAATCACTATATATGAGACGGTTTCTCTAGGGTTTTCAAATTTCCCTCGAAGACACATAACAGGAAAAGAAAAAATAGGTTAAAAGAAGAGAGAAACAGAGATGATAGAGAGTAACCGTGCATTTTGCTGAACGATGACAGGATGCTGCAAGTCGAGGGCTCGCTGTCTCTCTACTGGTTTTGACATCTTCTTTAGCCAGGAAAACCTTCCTTGTTGCTGGATGACGTAAACGTCTCGCTCTCTCTCTATACTGTTTCAATTTCAAATGTTGGGTTTATGAAGATAAGGCTGAGGTTTGGGCTTTGATGTATACAAAGCCCAGTTTAGTTGTATACTCAAAGCCCAGTTAAGCGATTCCGTCTTTTGGACTGTTTTCTTCTTCGGTAAGAGAATATTTTTGTGTTTTCAAAATGGGCGTACCAATTCCAATACCATTGATTGGGAGACTTTAATAAATGCTATGAATTAAATAATTAAATTTTATATATTGAATCTTAAGACATTGAAGCCAAGCAACTCAAGTATGCATGTTACTAAAGAACTCTAAAAATAAAAATATAAATACTATGGATTAAATAATATAGATAGTAATGAATGGAGTTGTCTTCTAGTTTTATGCGTAATACAATAAAGGATTCATTCATTCTCTACATCGTCAAGTAGCGAAGTGCCAGCTATTTGATACGAAATCTATATGCATATATACACACACAAAGATATGCTTAGCTAAATATATGAAAAAGAGAAATTGAACAAACTCATAATGTCATTCAGACTATGTTAACAAATTACCCAAGAAACGTCTTGTCGTGTCTACTGCTATTCTTCTCCTGTAAAATAACTCGAAAACTGTAGACATTTGAATTTGCTATTAAGTTACCTGACTTTTAATATTCTAGGGCACTATAACCATATGGTCCCATTACCCTAATAGACCAATTTTGGGAGGAGGCGATCATTGTATATCTCAAGGGCCTAGGCAGGTATGAGCATCTTACGAATCCAGCTCTTGATATTAAGTGACCAGGTATAAGAAATGTGAACAACATGACAACTAAATAGTGACAAGTGTCTGGCATGACATCACATGTCCAACATGAGTAGCATTCGTGGTTTCACCATTTGGTAAAGTAACTAGCCAAGGAGGCAATCTAGCTAAGTCCACAAGACACGATTTCGTGCTAGTTATGAAAAGAGGCCCCTGTATCAAGAAGCCAATCAACAGAGGTCTGCATACCTGTTAAGACTTAGGCCTTGAGCTTGCTTGTGATAGAATTTTATCATAATTATGGACTAGCATAATAAACATAATTGTGTACAAACCCCGATTAATTAGATGTCAATGGTAATTCTCTCGTTAACATGTCATTGGGCCTGTGTTCATGGGCCTGCTATGATGGGTAGGCTTGGCCCAT
>JAOQMR010012097.1:0-10415 GCA_027563865.1 Erythroxylum pelleterianum | reverse complement strand
ATTTGATTATCAATTTTACAATTAGGTTTAAATGTTGATTTGATTTTGATTATCAAACTCAATCTCAAATTCAATTGCACAAACTAAAATTAAACCTCATTCATTAATAATTCAACAATTCAATATTAATACCTTAAAATCTACTAAATCACAATCACCATTCTAAATTTAATTTCCAATCGAACATTCGGATCAATTCAATCCACTTCCAAAATGCAAAATGCCAAAATGCAAAATGTCAACTTCACTTCAACGGTTCAACTGACATCAACTTCGACATTCACACAACTTCACTTCAACCGAAATCAACTTCAAAATTTTCCCCAAATCCAATACAACAATACCAATTTTTAACCCCAAATCTACCATCATCCAACAACCAACACAATCACAGAAGCAATTAATTTCAAAATGCCATGAAAAATGAAACAAAAATCAAAATGCCAAAACAATCGGTCTTCATCAATCTGGGTCGACGTCGGGTCACGATCAGGTCGACATTGCGAGGAGGATGAGGGAGAAGGCCGCAAAGGTTGCTGGTCACGGTGGGGTGTGTGGTGGACACTGGATGGTGGACCTCAGCAGGCAGCGATGTCTTCGGGCGACGAGGACGAAGGTTGAAGACGGCGAGGTGAGCGCGACTCCACAACTCTAAGATAGAGAAGAAGAGGAGGAGGCGGAGAAGGATGAGGCTGCGACAGTGTCGGTGGCAGGCGGCGAGGGAGCGGCGGTGCGACACGCGGGCGGGAGGGAGAGAAGACAAAGAGAGATGTGAGAGGGAGAGTCCGGAGTCGGGGGGGTAGATTTAATTTTTTAGGGTTAAGTTTTGGTTTTTTGCAAAATGGTCCCTGGAGCAATTTTTTTTTGCGGAATGGTACTAAAATTTTCGGTACTGGTGGTACCGACCGGAATTTATCACCGGTATCTTCTATGCCTGTACTGGTACCTGTTTTCGTCTGGTACGGAACGAAATCCGTAACACTAGGCGTGATCCGTTCGAAAAGTTGACGTAAAATGACAAAGGCGATGAATAGTTTTTTTACGTTGTTTTAATAAATTTACAAAGTGACGCACTGTACAATAATAGTAACTAGGTCCCGCGGTACTATTTGTGATACTATTCATAAGTTACTATTTACTAGGTCCTGCGACACTATTCTAGTGGGGTCTGATGATATTATTCCGATGAGTACTATTCACAAATTACTATTTACCGGGTCCCGTAATTCCTATTTCAGTAGGGTCCGACGACACTATTCTTATCCCGTGGTGAAAGTTTAGAAGATATCTTTTCTGCCAAATTGTGAAGTCCTGGTTCCATATTTGAGGTCGGTTTTCTCAAATTTAGCTTAATTTGGCAAATGGAGGTGAAGACGAGTAAAATGATCAATCTGAACGGTATGAACTACCATATACGGCGAACCAAGATGAAGGATCTCTTGATGATTACAAAGATGCATTTTCCAATATTTTCAACAACTAAATCGGAGGAGATGTCTAACGAAGAATGGGAGTTTGAGTATGAACGAGCGTGTAGTTATATTCGACAGTTTGTCGATGATAATGTGTACAATCACATTTGTAACGAGACTCATGCAAGAACGTTGTGGAATAAGCTAGAGCAGTTGTATGCTTCAAAGACCGGCAACAAAAAATTGTTTTATCTGACAAAATTGATGCAGGTAAAATACCAGGAGCGTACTTCTCTAGTTGATCATTTAAACAATATGGAAGGGACGGTTGATCGGTTATTAAAGATGGGCATAAAGTTTGACAACGAGGTGATTGCTCTAATTGTGCTAGCTTCATTACCAGAGTCTTAGGAGACTTTGAAGGTGTCTTTGACAAATACTGCACCAAATGGAGTATTAAATATGGAGTCTGTTAAAAGCAGTATACTAAATGAAGAGATGAGACGTAAATCACAGCATGCAACCTCTTCATCACATTCAGATGTTCTGCTTACAGAAAATAGAGAAAGGAGTCAATCCAGAGGTCCAAAGTCCAGAGACAAGAGCAGAGGAAAGTCAAATAGTTATGCAAACATTAAATGCCATTACTGCAAGAAGGAAGGCCACATCATGAAATTTTGCCAAAAGTTGAAAAAAGGAAAAAGGCAAAGATGTGAAGAAAGAAGAAAGCAGTGATGATGAACAAGGTAACATTATTGATGTATTTAACCTTGTTATTGATACAGATATAGTCAGCCTGATGTCGTAAGAAACAAGTTGGATAGTTGACAGTGGAGCTACTGTTTATGTTATATCTCACAGACAATGTTTTTCATCTTACACACTAGGGAATTATGGCGTTGTTAAGATGGCAAATGGAAATCTGTCAAATGTTGTTGGCAATGGAGATGTTTCTTTAGAGACAGCGAATGGTTCAAGACTGTTGCTGGAAGATGTCAGGTACATTCCTGATATGCGTTTGAACTTGATTTATATAAATAGGCTAGATGACGAAGGTTTCCGAAATACTTTTGGAAACGAAAAATGGAAGCTTACTAAGAGCTCCTTAGTAGTGGCCAAAGGTCATAAGCACTCAGGACTATATATGATGCTGGCAAAGCTATCTAGTGATGTTGTCAATACAGTAGAGAATGATAATACAGTTGATTTGTGGCATAAAAGACTAGGCCACATTGGTGAGAATCGGATGACTCAGCTTGTAAAAAGGAATATGTTGTCTGGTCTAAACCAGATACATCAGAAGAAATGTGTAGATTGTCTAGCAGGGAAACAAAACAGGGTTTCTTTCCAGAGTTCTCTTCCATCCATAATGAAGAATGTTCTAGATCTGATTCACTCAGATTTGTGTGGACCATTGCCAAAGTCACTCAGTAATGCACAGTACTTTGTGACTTTTATTGATGATCATTCCAGGAAAACGTGGGCCTATACTCTGAAGACTAAAGATCAAGTGCTAGATGTGTTCAAATAATTTCACGCCTCAATTGAGAGACAAATTGGGAAGAAGCTGAAATACATCCGAATAGACAATGGTGGAGAGTACATCAGATTATTTGATGCTTACTGTAAGGAGCATGGTATTCGATATCAAATGACACCACCAAAAACACAGCAATTGAATGGCATAGCTGAGAGGATGAACAGGACTTTGATGGAAAGAGTCAGATGTCTACTTTCATATTCAAAGTTGCCTGAGGCATTTTGGGGTGAAGCTTTACTTGCAGCTGTGTATGCATTAAATCGTTCACCATGTGTTCCTCTCCAGTATGAAGTTTAAGAAAAGGTGTGGTCAGAAAAGGATGTTTCCTATGATCATTTGCGGGTCTTTGGCTGCAAGGCCTTTGTCCATATTCCTAAAGATGAAAGGAAAAAGCTTGATATCAAGACACAACAGTGTGTATTCATTGGCTATGATCAAGATCAATTTGTCTATAGGTTTTATGATCCGATGCAAAAAAGACTTATCAGGAGTCGTGATGCTATACTTGTTGAAGATCAAACTGTTGAAGATATCAACAAGGCGGAGAAGGAAGTTCCAAGCCCCGATGATGACTCAACAAGATTCCGATTGAATCCTCCAACAGTGGTGCCTAGACAAGTTGGAGATGAAGTGCAGAATGATCAGCTAGAAGCTGATAATGCAGATGCTCCTATTGAAGTTGAACCAGAGGATGATGATGGTGTTCACATTCAACCACCAGTACTTGAAGATTCTCCAGTCCTATTACGAAGATCTAGTAGAAATAGACAACCATCTACTAGATATCCATTTGATCAGTATGTAATGCTAACTGATGGGGGAGAACCAGAAAGCTTTGATGAAGCCATAAATGATGAACACAAGACGAAATGGAAAGAAGCCATGCAAGATGAAATGAAATCCTTGCATGAGAATAAAACATTCGAGCTAGTGAAGTTGCCAGAAGGCAAAAGAGCATTGAAGAATAAATGGGTGTTCAGACTCAAGCATGAAGAACACAACGACCATCCTCGTTTTAAAGCAAGATTAGTGGTCAAAGGATTCAACCAAAAGAAGGGTATTGAATTTAATGAGATATTTTCACCAGTGGTGAAAATGACATCCATACGTACAGTGCTAGGGTTAGCCGCAAGTTTTAATATGGATGTCAAAACTGCCTTTCTACGTAGGGATTTGGAAGAAGAGATATACATGGTGCAGCCAGAGGGTTTCATGAAAAAGGAGAAAGAAGACTATGTTTGTAGACTAAAGAAGAGTCTATATGGCCTAAAACAGGCACCAAGTCAGTGGTATAAGAAGTTCGAGTCTATTATGGGGGAGCAAGGCTACAAGAAAACTACTTTAGATAACTGTGTATTTGTGAAGAACTTCTCTGATGATGATTTCATTATTTTGTTGCTCTATGTGGATGATATGATGATTGTTGGTAAGAATGTTTCTAGAATCAACAATCTGAAGAAACAGCTAGATAAGTTTTTTGCCATGAAAGACTTGGGATCAGCAAAGCAGATTCTTAGCATGCAGATTATCAGAGACAGAAGCGCCAAGAACCTATGGTTGTCACAAGAGAAGTACATTGATAAAGTACTTCAGAGATTCAAACTGGACAAAGCTAAAGCAGTTAGTTGTCCTCTTAATCACTTTAAATTGAGTTCCAGAGAGTGCCCTTCTACAAACAAAGAGAAGGAAGAAATGTTCACCTTGGTAAGAATGCCTCATTTCACTCACGATCAAAATATATTGATGTGAGATATCACTGGATCAAAAATGTGATGGAGACGAAACAATTACTGTTAGAAAAGATCCATAATGATGAAAATAGATTAGACATGTTAACCAAGATTATACCAAAGGGCAAGTTCGAGTATTGTCGATCAGTAGCAGGCATGATAGAGCCCTCCATGTAATCGGGAGGGGGAGATTTGATGCATATGGGTCCCTCTCATATGGAGGGGCACATATGATGATTCAACAATTGTGGCTCAACAATTGTGACATAAATGATGATTCGACAATTGTGGCTCAACAATTACGGCACTAATTTCGATGCCGCATTAGTTGAAAGAAATGAAAAAAAGAGACAGCTGCAAGTGCCTATATAAGGCACTCCCTGCTTCATCAAAGCACACAACAAAACATAGACAGAAAAATAAAGAGAAACCAAAGCAAATCAAATGCTCTGAAGTTAAGAAAAATTTTCCTAAAGGGTTGGTGAGTGACAAAATAGTGAGGTTATTATTTTTAGGTTGGGAAACACCTTGTGAGCCACTATTTTGGTTTTATCTCTGTATACCTACTGTTTGTAATAGTGGAAGAAATATTTCGAGTTTTGTCTGTGGACATAGCCCAAAATTAAGGGTAAACCACGTTAAATATTTTTTTTGGTAAAAACTACGTTAAATATTTTGTATCCATTTTGCTCATTTTATTTTTCCTTTTCATAAAATACACTTATTATGCCCAACAAACGTAACTTTTCTGAATGAGAGATGAACATCGACTGTTGTGAATGAGAGAGAATTGTATGCAACGATACAAAAGGGAGTGTCAGTCACTATATTTATCTCCAGGAGCTTAATATAAGAGACAATAATATTGCCTCCTTGTTTGGAGAATATTTGAACTATTATAAAAGGCATGAGTAAAATAGTATTGTAAAACAATTCTGTATTATTGCTATTGTATTTAAATTATTTGATTTTTACGTTAATAATGTTGGGATGAATTAAATTGTCCAAGAAGTCCAAGTCTACTCCAAACACAAACTTAGAAAGATAAGGAACAGAACCTGTATATCAAAAGACAAGTTACGTACCAACACTGCAACTTGTAAAATTATAACAGTTTCTGTTCCATATAAGAAGTATTAGTTAGATATATTATGATCTGTTTGCTTTGTATCCCACTGACTATATAGACATTAATACATTCTTGAATAATTAGTTTATATCTTTTTTCTCTAAAATTTTGTGGTGTCTTTGTAAATTTTTTATCAAGTTATTTTTTAATAATATAATGAGAGAGAATGTTAAGAATATACAATTTAATAATACATTCGTAATTAATTTTAATCCTAAATTTAATTTCTATTCATCATTTACAAAATTCAGTTTGTCATTAATGCTCTCGGTTGAATTATTGCTCAAGAAGTCAAGTCTACTCCCAAACATACACGCAAACTGATCACTGTCATACCAACTTGATCAAAACGGCAACTTACAGAATGAGGTGCTTTTTGCTCACATAAGAAATCTTGCGGAGGAGGCAATAACATTTGTTCACAAATTAAACTTCCACATAAGGTGGGTCACCATCATAACGCTGCTATAAAATGCTTGTGGCACTTCATCATTTGCTCAATAAACAACAAAAACACTAGTCGATCAGTAGAAATGGCAAGAGCAGAATACCGTACGAGGTTACAAAAAGAAGTGAGTATTATGATAGTATTATTATTACTATTACAATTGTGGAGTTCCCATGGTTGTTTGGAGGAGGAGAGAGCTGCACTTTTGCAGCTCCAACGTTCCTTCAATTACCCAAACGGCACATCTTGGCTTTCATGGGATATGAATATCATCTGTTGTAAATGGTACGGAGTTGAGTGCGACATTACAACAGGGCGAGTCAATAAGCTAAATCTTTGGGGTTCTAGAGATGAGAGTTTAGGAGAATGGAACTTCAATGCTTCAGTTTTCCTTCCCTTTCAACAACTCAGAAGTCTTGATTTGAAGGACAACAATATCGTGTGCTGCGTAGAGAACGAAGGTTGTTCTTCTTTCTGTTAATACCACACACACACAAACACCATATGATATCACAAACTAATATCATTTTCTCATTTATATGTCAAATCCCCTCCTCCTTACTCCTATTTATATATGTGTATGTGTAAGTTGGACGGATTGTCATGTCTTGCCAATTTAATTCGACTTAATTTGTTTTACTAAGCAAGTTTGTAACAAGTAGCTACTGCAGGTTTCGAAGGATTGCAAGGGTTGAACCTTCTGGAGACTCTTTATTTGGATATGAATGGTTTGAGTAATAATATTTTATCAATGTTTCACGGATTTCATTCTCTCAAAATTTTATCATTGAGGTTTAATAAATTGGGTGGATCAATTTATATGAAAGGTACATCTTTTTTTTCTTATAAACTATTAATTTATATTTTATTATATTATTAATTATAATTAGTACAGTACTTTTAATCTTTAATTATAATAATTATGATGTAAATTAACATTTTTATTATTTACCAGATTTGGTCAAAATACCTAACTTGGAGGAGTTAGACTTAAGCGGCAACAATATTGAGAAGTTTGTTTCTTCTAAAGGTATAAATTTAGACAAATTTTAAATATTTTTTATTAATCTTCTTTTAAATTCTTAAGATTTCACTTTTTATTATACTTGTAAAAAATTAAAAGAAACATATTAAAAAGCCAGGGGACTTACAAAAATAAACTTGGTTTCAGCAAAAGAAATCCAATACAAAGAATGTTAAGAGAGACGAACGACTTGACCAAGGAACTAATTAGGCCATAATTAAAACTAACTTTGGATAGTGTTAGGAATTAAGGTTGAGAGTACCAGTGGAACAAGGTTGCCCGCACGGGTTGCCTCAGTGGCAAACTACCAGGGTCAGTTGGAACAAGGTCCTAGGTTCGACTCTCGGCAACATGAAAAATGGACCGCTCTGGTAGGGAGTTGCTGAGGATCAGACCGTGATTCAATCCTCCAGCGGTGGTCGGGCCTGCGACTGGGGGCCCTTGGGGTTGGGGCTCAACCTTTTGGAACAAGGAATTAAGGTTGAGAGTACCAGCAATAGTTAAACCATCAGTATGTTTGGCATGTTGATGCTAAGTTTATGAGAATAATACTTTCTCTGGGTTGTTTATTTATTGGTGATAGATATCTAAAGTTAAAGCAACATAAGCATCTTTTGACTTTCGTACCGGAAGCAGCTTCTAATTACCATCCTTAAAAACATTCAAAAACCTTAAATCTCTTCATTTGGAAAATAATAATTTAAAAAAAGTACTATTCTCCTAAGGTTGCATCAAGTTCATGAGTAATTTCTGCTTTAATTTGTTAATAATTAAGGATGATCAAAAGTTAAATTATCGTTTAGACTTGCAAAACATGTAATGTCTAGAAGTATTTATAATAATAATTAATGATTTATGAGCATGTTACTTTTTTAACAAAAATCCTTAAAATAATTAATTATTGATTATATTATCTTTTTGTTGTGTGGTTTTTATAGGTTTCTCCGTCAGGAACTTGAAACATTTGGATTTGAGTTACATGGCTGTGGGCAATAGCTTCCTTAACTCTATTGCAAGTATTACTTCTCTTGAGTCGTTACAATTGTGGAGTTGTAATCTCACAGGCAGTATTGAAGGTACTTTTTTTATGAGTTAACTAAAATTTCGAGAAATTATTATTTTTCTCTCTACTCTCTAATATTCTCTTAATTTATTTTTAGAATTATGCAAGTTGAAGAATCTTCGAGAGCTTGATCTACAAAACAATAGTATTAGTGGCACCTTGCCTCCTTGTTTGGCGAATTTGACACTTTATTATTTGGACCTCTCCTCCAACCACTTCACTGGAAATATATCAGCATCTCTTTTGAACAGTCTCACATCCATTGAGTACCTATCTATTGCTTATAATCAGTTCCAAATCCCAATATCACTCTCTCCATTTTTCAATCATTCTAAACTCAAGTATTTAAATGCCAATGAAAACAAGGTGTACTTAGAAAGTGGTGGAGTTCATAATAATTTGACTCCTAAGTTTCAATTGGGTTACCTCAGTTTGTCCTCTACATATGGAGAAGGAGGGGTATCATTTCCCAAATTTCTACACTATCAGCACAATTTGGGATTTCTTAATCTTTCTGGTATTCAAATGAGAGGAGCTGGATTTCCAAGTTGGTTACTAGACAACAATACAAATTTGAAATGGCTTTATTTGAAAAATTGTTCTCTTTCGGGAACGTTGCATTTGCCAATTCATCCGCACCCAAAGTTGGACACCTTGGACATTTCCAACAATCTATTTTATGGCCACATTCCTACAGAGATTGGAATCTATTTTCCAATGCTATACGGATTATACTTGACCGGAAACAATTTCATTGGAAAGATTCCGAACAGCTTGTCTAATTGTTCTCTCTTACGATTTTTAGACTTGAGTTACAATAGCTTATTTGGTAAGATACCAGAGTTGATTGGAAATATGTCTTTTCTTGTATTGTTGGATCTGTCAAATAATAACCTTTCTAGAAGCCTACCATCAATATTCATACCTCCACATGCTTCATACATCTCTTTATCCCATAACAGACTTGAAGGAACTTTTCCGAATGTATTTACTAACTCTTCTGTGCTCACACTAGATCTCAGCCATAACTATTTATCTGGTGACATACCTAACTCGATCAAGAATGTGCTCACACTAGATCCCAACTTATTTATGGAAGATGATGAAGGAATTAAAGGTTGTTGATCTTTCCCATAATAGGCTTGGCAATTTCTCAATCAAAAATGATACCTCCAGAACTTTTCATGGCTTTGTAGCACCTCCAATTTCTGGTGAAACTGTTGAGTTTGGTGTGAAGGGAAACACTTACCAATTCTTCTCATATCGTATGATTGATATAAATTTCATTGGATTAGATCTTTCAAGTAACAACTTGACATGTCCAATTCCTTCAGAAATTGGAAACAAAGAAGGCATGAAGGCATTAAATTTATCCCATAATAATTTGATAGGACATATTCCATTATCATTTTCCAACATGACTGAATTGGAGAGTTTAGATTTGTCCTACAATAACTTGAATGGAACACTTCCTCAGTTGGTACAGTTAAAATCTTTAGAAGTGTTCAGTGTGGCTTATAACAATATTTCTGGTAAGACGCCTGAAAGAGTTGCACAATTTGCAACATTTGAAGAAAACAGCTATCGAGGAAATTCTTTTCTCTGTGGATTACCCTTACCCAAGAATTGCACTCCAACAGCATTGTCATCGACAAAAGAGAGTTTTACAGATGATACAGATGATAATGGTTTCATAGACAAGGGAGTTTTTCAGATAAGTTTTTGGGTTACATTCACCATTATACTGTTGGGAATACTTTCAATCTTGTATATAAATCCTTGTTGGCGAAAAGCATGGTTCTATTTCATCGAATTGGTGGTCACAACATGTTACTATTTTTTGGTGGATCATCTTCCCTTCTTATCCAAATTTGGGAATACATAACTTCTCTAGTAAAATGTCATTTCTGTCATCATTGTACTTAAATCTTTGAATAAGCAAAAGGTATCAATTAATCCTACAATACATGTTTCCTTTTATTGTGTTTTTTACACAATGATTTAATTTCAAATGCATCTATGCTGACTATTACTAAAAGGATATAATCTTCAAAGTTGGATAAATTAAT
>JAOQMR010012006.1:0-10419 GCA_027563865.1 Erythroxylum pelleterianum | reverse complement strand
GGTTTAGGCTTAGGCGGGATTTAGAAATTTATGCCAAGTCACCGATCTACGTGATTGGAGGTAAGTGCCTAAGTGGTGAGACATAGAGTAGGAGTTTTGATTTTAAGTTAACAAATTTAATTTAAATTAATAATATTTTTTCTTCCAAAAGAAAATTAATAATATTTTCGAATAATTTCTTATTTTTATTTATAAGAATTTTGCAATTTTTAAAAATATACTAAAGGATCATTTTGCAATTTTAAAAAAAATTTAGGGACCATTTTGTAAATTTAAAAATTTCCCGAAACGGTACCCAGTACCGATCGGTACCGGTACAGTTCCGTTCCAGAGCTCAATTCGGTACCAAATTCGGTACGGTATTCATAACATTGGTTGTACCACATCAGATGTATACTGCAATATTGGTGACAAGTCTTCCTTATTGTACAAAAGACGAATATCTAACATTGTAAAAAAATTTGTACTCATTGAAATATTTATTGGGAACTTTTTAGTTTTTTACTCGTTGAAATGCTTTATAGTATCTATTTTCTGACTATAAAAAGTATTGGCCAATGATTTATTAAAGAAAATTTCTTTGATTCCTTCCGCATAAGTCTACCTTAAAAAAATTGACATAAGTCAACATCAAATTTAATTCTAAAATTTAATATTTAATTTTAAATTTTAAAAAGTAAAAAGTTAAGAAATTCAATTATAAGATAAATCGAAATTTTATCCTAATCAACTTCATAAAATCATTACAAATCATATATTTTAAATGCATATATAAGTCACTTTGATGATAAACAAATATATAACAAAAAGTTTGTCATATCAATGCACTTTTGAATGTATTATATATGATAAAAAAAATTGAGTATTTCTTAGAAATTTTTTTATATGTAGTTATACTATTCATAAATTAAAATATCTCTACCCATAACAAGTTTTTCATTGCACAAAAATAGTTATAAAATAAATTAATTGGTTATAAAATAAAACAAAACATAAAGGTATTCTAATATTCTCTATATTGAAAACTTAACTAACTTTTTTTAAAAGAAAAAAGATATTTATATTAACACAAGCTAAGATTGACAAAATATACATCTCATCATCATCATCACACCCAGTCCGAAGTCCCACAGTTAAGCGGGGTCTGGGGAGGTTTGATAGTACGCAGCCTTACCCTTACAATATAAAGAGGCTATTTTCGGTAGAACCATATGCAGATATGACAAGAAAATAGTGATAATGCAGGTCAAGAAAAGTGAAACTGACACGCAGAATATTTAAGTGAATAGAATTACAATATAAGATAAAAAAGGACATACCTGATGGTTTACCCGATCTGCTAGTACCTTACACCTTGTAAAGACCGACTCTTTTTGTCGCTAGTCGCTAGGGGTCTTCACTGAGCGACCCACTCACCAAGGTATAACGGGCATTTGGTTGTACTTCCTATTGATAAGTATGAGGCGCGAGGACTCTAACAGGTGTCGTTTACCCGTATCCTATCACCCTAGACTTTTCTAATTCGAGCAACCGCCTCAGTGAGAGCCAACTCTGATATATCTTTCTTGATCACTTCCCTCCAGGTCTTTTAAGGCCTTCATTTCCTGCTCTTGAATCCACTAAGGTTTATTAACTCACTGCGTCGAATCGTAGCATCAGAGAGCATCCTGCGCACATTTCCAAACCACCTAAGCCTTTTCTCTCTCAGCTTGTCGGTTATACTAGCCACTTGTAGTATGTCTCTCACGACCTGATTCCGTACCCTATCTCGTATGGTAATTTCACACGTCCACCTCAGCATACACATTTATGCTACTAACAACTGTTACATATGTCTACGTTTAGTAGGTCAACACTCTGCCCCATATAGCATGGTTGGTCGAATCACCATTTTATAGAACTTTCCTTTGAGTTTTACAGGGATCTTTGCATCGCGTAAAGCATCTGATGCACTCCACCATTTAGACCACCCAGTTCTAATACGATGCACTATATCTTCATCGATATTACCATCCCTCTGAATGATGGATCCGAAATATTTAAAACTCAATTTCTGTGGTATGATGACAGAGCCAATCGCTACCGCTACCTCTTGTACCATCTAGTTACCCGAAAAGTTTCATTCTAAGTACTCCGTCTTAGACCTGCTCATTTTAAAACCTTTCGATTCTAACGCTCCTCTCCAACATTCTAACTTAGCATTGACCCCCTCCTTGGTCTCATCCACCAGGACAATATCGTCGGTAAATAACATACACCAAGGTACCTCTCCTTGAATATGTTTGGTAATTTCATCTAACACTAGTGTGAATAAGAAATGACTTAAAGTCGAGCCCTGGTGTAGTCCAACACCAATCAAGAACGCTTCCGTGTTGCCTCCTATCGTCCTTACACTAGTCAATGCCTCCGTCATACATATCCCTAATCACTCTGACAAGAAATATACAAAATATTCATCTCAATGACAAGAAATCTTTAGTTACAACTAAACAACGGAGAAAATATTAATGCAAAGGCTAGGAACCTGCTCTTCGAAGCAACTCATAAATCGTTATAACTTAACTAACTTATAATAAAAGTATTACAATTTAATCATCCTTCCACTTCCTTGATAAAATCTTATTATTTTAATATTTCACTATTAACATTTTCTAAACATGAAAAATTTTGCATTTCTCAAGTTTTTCTAAAAAAAATGAAATATTTTAAAAATTTTAGTTCCCTCATTTAATTTTCGTCAAATTAATCCTTCAATTTTTAAAAAATTATCTCGTAACCCTTAATTTCAACAATTAAAAGGTAAGATCGTATTTTTCTTTGCGACAAAAAAAATAATATCTTGGGTACTTTCCATTTAGATCTTTAATTTCCCCTACATTAGGCTGACACCAGGTCATTATCTAGCCTAACCAACCAAATATTCATTGCAACATTTTCCAGTTCTTTACATGTTCAGCTAGTATGTCCCTACCGGTCTTAATGGACTTGCCAAATTAGGGATTTCTCGAAGGTAGCTTTTATGTTCGACCAGTGCATGCAACATTAAATCATGACATCTCCAAGCCTCATTTAGGTAAAGATGCTAATATTGTTTCATGAATCCTCTCGCTATTATTTCTGCCTTACATAAAGTTTCCATCACAAAGCCCCCAGCTTGATTGTTCCATGATGTTCTTTTTCTCTTCACTGCTTCTAAAAAGCTTCCAGATTTGCACTAATTTTGTGTACTTACTATTGTCATCTAATCTTCTACAGACAACTCCTCCACTAGTATACTCCTCGTGAGTTTTCGCACACTCATTCCAGTCATGTTGGCACCCAATCTTGCCTCTCAAGAAGGGAGAATTCCTATATTTTCTAGGTAAGTTCTTCAGACTTCCTCTTATTAGTTGCTCTGTACTAATAGTATTTACATTATCCCTTATTTGTGGACCTTAATTCCTGTAGTCTTATCTACAGTAAAACTTTATTCCATGTATCTTCTTGTGCTCTCTTTGAATGTTTGAATATTTTGGCATTCCTTTCTTTCCAGATGTTATACAATAATATACCCATTCGTCCTGTATTCAACTCTTTGTCCCTTTTATTCCTAAATTTCTAAGTTAAGATAACCTCAATTATTCCTTTCCAGCTTGATTGTATTTGTAATTGTATTCCACTTTTATTTGTATAAATGTTCTATAAAGTTCCTTGAGAACCTACACTGGAAGAATAAGTGATCATGGTCCTCTGAAGATGATTCATACAGCACACATAGTCTATCCATTCCTGGTACTTTGAGTCTGTCCTTTGTTAGGAGCCTTTCCAACACTGTTAACCATAAGATGAAGGACTAAGTTGGAGCAATTCCTTTACTCCAAACTCTTTTACACCACCCATATGTGGGGGTGAAAGAATAGTTTTGTAAATGGTTGTGGAGAATTTATCTACATGATTCCATAAAATTTTGTCTTCATTCTCAGCATCTGGTATATAATTTGGCCAGTTGTTAGTAACGATGTCCTTTCCTCTCTCTAAATGAAGGGGCCATACCTATCTGTTTCTTTCAATGATCCAATTAACCTTAGTTCTAGCTGGAATCATAGTTTTTAATGTTATACACTCTCTGTTCAAGAATAGAAGGCTTATAGGATGCCAATTATCAAACTAGAAGGTAGTATGTTTTCCATTGCCTATCTTGTGTGTGATCATTGGTTGCATTTGACACCATGATTTCATAATTTGGTTAAATGTCCAGGAATATTTGGTGATATACTCTATTGATCAAATACTTCTATTTTCTATATTGTAGAAATTGATCTATTTCACCTATTGGTTCTCCTTTAATTTTTTTTTTGCATAGCTCTACAAGTTTTTTCCCATTAGAGTTTTGCATATATACTTTACCGAAGTGATATTCAATCCCCTTCTTTCCTTTATTTGACATACACTGCTCCAATTCACCTTTGAGATCTTCTTCAACTTATACAGAGTTTTTACCACTCGTTTGGGGATAGGTAATGAGAGCACTAGTATACATACATATTACATAACATCTCTTATGCTAGAGTTAGTCTTCCTCCGTAAGATAGGAACTTATTGCAACAAGATGAAACCTTCCTTTGGAAGGACTGAACTAATGGGTACAATCTGCTAAAGAGATTGGAACTCCAAGATATTTAAAAGGAGTTAGCTGGATTTGAGTTCCCATTTTTTCAATGTATTACCTCACCTCCATCTTTGTACCTACTGACATAAGGCAGCCACTTTTGTTAGAGTTAAAACATAGACTTGAGATTCTTTTGAAGTCCTCTTGAGATTGTATTAGAACACTGATAGATTTAGGGAAAGCTATACAAAATAGCAACATATCATCTATATATGACAATTATGATATTCTTAATTTGTCACATTTATGATGGAACTTAAACCCTGCTTCTATTTAGATATTGAGCATTAAGATTCTGTGTAGAATCTCCATCCCAACAGTAAATAAATAAGGTGAAATAGGATCACCTTCTCTGAGCCCTTTTCCTCCCTTGAAAATCTTAATTGGTTCTCCATTTATCAACATAGGTCCAAAAAAAACATCAAGGTTATACATTCTTTTATCCATTTAACAAATTTTCTTGGGTACCCCATATAGGTTAGTGTATCTACGACAAAACTCCAGCTTACCATATCATACACTTTAGAGAATCAATATTCATGGCACATTCTTTGATAGATTTATTATTATTGTCAGCTTTAAAAATCTCCTGTGTTAGCAATATGTTGTCACTTATTCACCTTCCACTGATAAATGCACCTTGCCCTAGATTTATGAATTTTTTCTTAAGGACAGGAACAAATAGGATTTGTTCATTTCCTTGAGCATCTTACCTTCCCTAAAGAATTCCTTAATTGCATTGATTATCACTTGCCTAGTGTCTTCCTATGTAGCTTGAAAAAATCTAGCATTAAATCTAATTGGTCTTAGGGCTTTAGGGCTTTGCCTAGGTTAACAGAAAATATTGTCTCCTTAATCTCTTCAATTGTAACATCCCTAATCAAAGCTTGATGTTGGTGCATCTGAACATAATCTTTAATTGAGCTTACTAGCTTTGTTAGAAAAGTATCTACCTTCTATTTCAAGCCCTGAATGCCCCCAAAATATTTCATTGCTTTCTGTTTGATCACATTTACATCTTTTATGTTGTTGCCATCATTATCTTTAATTACAACAATCCTGTTTTGATTCCTTCTGTTATGGATTTTACTAAAAAATTATTTGGAGCATTTGTCCCCCTCTTGTAGTTAAAGAACTCTTGCCTTCTATCTCTGTTAAGTGACCGTTTCACCACAATAGCTTAAGCTGTTGTGTGAGGCCAATTTAATTGATTTTATATATTCTCTAACACACCCCCTCAAGTGAAAGCTCTTTGGGCTTGAAACTTGCACAGGTCCACTCTACTTTGTGCTGAATAATAGGTGGGTGGCAGGATTCGAACTCATGACCACTTGGTCACAAAGACTCTGATACCATGTTGAGTGACCATTTCACCACAATAGCTTAAGCTGTTGTGTGAGGCCTATTTAATTGGTTTTATATATTTACTAACAATCTCAACTGATAATTGTATACACCAACTACTTCCATATATTTCACCAACTCAGCTTGCTCTCTTTCCTTCTTGATGGGGTTAGTTGGATAGACTTCTAGATCTTCCCGACATTTTTTAAGAACCTTCATAGCTTCATCATATCCATCTTCACAGAGTCAGATATGTTCCTTGATATTCCTTTCAACCTTTCTTTAATAAACTGCAATTTTCTCATACATTGAATTGATGAGGTACCAGTAACTTCCTTCTGAATGCCTTGTCTTACTACCATAGTAAATTTTGGGTGATTGAGTGAGGAATTGAAAAATATAAATGGTGCCTTCCTTCCACACTACTCCATTCCTAGGTTTATTCCAAAAGGAGAGTACGTGATCAGAGAAGAGTGGACTATCAAAAGTTACATAGCTCTCTAATAGTTGCTTTAACCATGCTCCGTGAACCGAGGCTTGTGTTGATATTCTCTAAGTTTGACCATTGCCTACATCTTTGAAACTCCCGATTAGCTCTATATATCATTGTGATGCTAAAATATTTTTAAGATATGTTTAGAGTAAGATCACAATGGATGTATTGGTAAGAGTGTGTCTTGCTCACCAAAGTAATAAACTTAGGATCAAAGGCTACCACAATTTTTCCATTTGTGTGGGCAAATCATTGCTGATTATAGTCTAATTATTCTCTAAAAACTAAAGTCTATTCACCATGTTCTCCTACTTTATTTTGGTCTTAATGAGGCCAACAAAATAAGGTCTATAAAGGGAGATATAGTCCCTTAAAGATTCCTATTGTTAGGGGAATTAAGACCTCTCACATTCCATACCAACAAATTCGTCCTACCATTATGGTACCAACTTTTTTCCTCTTTGACTTCTTACTTGATTTGCTAGTGCCAGAAGTAGTCGAGTTACTTCCTTCTTCTATCTTATTCTCCTTGTCCTCTATAAGATTCACTGCTTCTTCCTCTTTTCTTTCAACCCATCTGTAGTTTCCATGAAAGAGCTGGCCACCTTCCCCTTGTCTCCTAGGAGGCCTTTAATTCCACTGGCCTCACCATATATAATCTTATGAGTTCCTACAGATCTTTCCTCTTCAGTATCTATTTACTTTCTTTGTTCTTCTCTTCCTTCCTTCTCCTTCATCGTTACCTGACTGTTGCTTCCTTGATTATTAGACTCATTGTGATTCTCCTCATTTCCTTACGTAGATTTTCATTCAATATGTATTTCTTTATTTGAATCTAAGTTGGCCTTTTTATCTCCATAGATTTATCTTCCACCTCATTCTTAGGTTTCCATACCTTCACTGTCCCTTTATTTATTAGCTTCCAAGGTAAGTCACCTTAATTTCATCCTCCACTAGTGTGCTACTCTTCCCATTTCTCATAATTTTCACCACCAGGGAGCTCCTTTTCCAGTCCAACGTCCAAACAAACTCTGGCAAAACCTATCCTCCTCACCACATCAGTATTCTCATATAAACTCATAGGTCTATCAATAACACTAGCTATATGGGTCAATCTCGTAGCTGACCAATACTCCAATGGTACTTTATATAGATTAGCCCATATTAGTAGAGTAACCAGTTTGTTTCTTTCAAGAGAAGCCCTCGGTCTCCATCTCGTAACTATCATAGGTGTACCAAACACATACTAGGGGCATGAGTTGGTCACCTTCTTTGCCATTTCCTCATAACTAAATTTGAATACATAGAACTCATCTTCACTAATTAAAGTATTCACCAAACCAAATCTCTTCCACGTTTGGTTGACCCATCCTTGGACCACAGGGAAAGCTAGTTTTTGTGTAAAAAGAATCCCACAACAATTATCTGTGACTTCTTTGCTTCCAGCTGAAGTACTTCAGTTGGTTGTATGATAGGTCCAAAACCAGCATGTTTTATATATTGCAGCTTCCCAAGTGAATATGGTCACCTACCACTTTGCACCAAGTCTGCTTTGAGCTATTTTCTATTATTGTTTAAGGTGAATCATTCAAGTTCTTGGCTCCTGGTAGTGGAGGGAAAAATGTCTTCTCAAGGTTGCTAGCTCACAGCTCAAGGGAGGGGTGAGGATTGGGTATCGGTAGAGTTGTTGAAGATGTTGGATGGTTAATTTCTGGTAGTTTCAGGTTTGTTGGTTAAGGATCCAGCGATGAATCCAGGGAAAGTAGTGTCTGGGATGTGGGAGAAGTAGTCATTTAGTTACCTTTATAGGTGACTTCCTGGTTAGAATATCAAGCATGATATAATTCGATAGAGTAGGCTTCCTTTTTTAGTAAATGGCTATAAAAGTACAATAGGAAGGGCTTTTAGAGAGATGTCATAGCATCTCTCATCAACTTTTAGATCTAATATTCATGCACAATTGTAAAATCGTATTTTATATACACATCTTATTTTGATGTGGTTAAATGATCATAATCCTTTTTTTCAAAATTTTCAGTTCCAATTTTTTTAGTTCTCTTCTCTTGCAAGTTTGGGAGACACTTTTCTTCTCCAACATTAGGTTATCGACGGTATCAACCATTGCTCATAAACTTCAAAACAAGTAATTAACCAAAGCCTTTAGCAACGGTTCTTTCATTTAATGAGTAGATGAGACCTGGTCACATAAAATTATGCTGAGAAAATAAGTTGAATTTTAATTTAACTTGGGGATTACAGATTTTCTATATTTCATAAGAATTAAGGATAAAAATGAAAAATGAGGATTGGGTGATTGAGATTAAAAAAAAAGTGGGTATTTTAAGTAAGGGTTATTATTGATCATTTACTATATAATAGCTTTTTAAAATTTTTGATATTATTTATCAAGTGTGTTTTACAGTTTCATTATCAACTTTAAGAGAAATTGAGGTAATTCTTTTAAAATTTGATTGAATGAAAATGGACTTTAAGGGATCAAAAATTACATTCAATATTCCGTAGAAGCCTTTGTCTTCTCTCTTAAGTCTTAAACAAAACAAGAAGCACCCTCTTAACCATTCGCTATATCTTCTTCTTTCATGACTTCCTCAGCTTTTGGTAGCTTAAATTCTTCTATAAATTCCCAAACTTGGAGGTCTTACTTACAGATATTACTAATGCTTGCTTTGTATCTTATACCTTCCTTCGGTATGATTCATAGTTCAAGTTTCCAACTTTGAATGCGTCATAACAAGAAGAAAGAAGAAGGGGACTAAGAAGCAAACCAGAAGTTAATTGCTAACTCAGTTTAGATAGCTGAACATGGGCAGGGCGCACATCATACGGTCCCAATCTCACTAACCCATGTTTGACATTATCAAATTTACATTTAAGAAAAAAAGAAGAGTCTTTTCAAAAAAAAAAAGAAAAAAAGAAGAGTGAATCCGCTTAATTCACATAATGACTCACATATAATTGGATTGAAAATAGTGCTGGGCAATAATTCATCTTCCAACTTCGCTTTGTTTCAAACGGAAAAATGATCTCTATAGTCTCAATTTACTTGAAAATTACTCAGTTTAGATAGCTGAACATGGGCAGGGCGCACATCATACAGTCCCAGTCTCACGAAACCATGTTTGACATTATCAAATTAACATTTAAGAAAAAAGAAGAGTGAATCCGCATAATGACTTACGTATAATTGGATTGAAAACAGCGCCGTCCAATAATTCATCTTCCAACTTTGCTTTCTTTCAATCGGAAATATCCATCTTCACAGAAAAAATGATCTCTATAGTCTCAGTTTACTTAAAAATTATTGTCATGTATGTGAGTATCACCGTCCAAAATAGTCAATTGCTATTAAACTTGGAGAATACATTTGAGGTTCAGGAGAACTTTGGCCTACAATAATAATATAGAGTGGCTGACAAGTCAAGTCCTCAACTAACTAAAAAGAATCCTGTCAATTTTGTTTACTCTTAATCAAATTTTAAGCTTCACTAAGATTAAAATTGGAATTTATATTGAATTATTAATATTAATTACATCAAGGAAAATAAATACTTACACCGTCAAATAAGTAAAATAAATGCTTCCAGACCTGAAAAAGACATTTGTGGCTCAACTCAAAAGAGGAAAGGGTCAAGAAAATAACATATCATGACTTGTCTGTTTTATGAGACGACTTGGGATCGTTCTTCTACACAAGTGACTTTGACTAATTCCAATCTAACTAAAAATTCTACTTTGGCCGGCTGTTCTCCGGATATAGATAAGCAGGCATTAATAAGCAGTTGAGGAGACACTATCAGTTCATCAATTTGACCCAGTGTCTCGCCTTTAATGAATTCATTACCAGTATGCAACTTGCTTCTTCTTCTTACTATTTTTCTGTTTAATTTCTGAATTGCCAAGAGAATTTATTATA
>JAOQMR010011992.1:0-10420 GCA_027563865.1 Erythroxylum pelleterianum | reverse complement strand
AAGCTTACCTCAGATTTCCTCCCATCGTGTCTCACTCTCACCCTCAGTCTTCTCGAAACTTCAGCCATCCAGCTCACAAAGTCAAGAAGCAGATTAAGGTTAATTGCTGTTTATTAAAGATTGGACCGGGTTTATCCAATTAAAGCCCACAACCCACAGTCCACAATTTTAAATGCATGGGTTGTTGAGATTTATGTTGAACATTGATAGAAAGAAATAGCCTGACGTTCTATTTGTTGTCTTGTATTGCACTAACACAAGTTCTTTATTGTGTGTCTCTTCCTGATGCAGAGGTTGAG
Organism: Erythroxylum pelleterianum; assembly: GCA_027563865.1. Classification (NCBI taxonomy): domain Eukaryota; kingdom Viridiplantae; phylum Streptophyta; class Magnoliopsida; order Malpighiales; family Erythroxylaceae; genus Erythroxylum; species Erythroxylum pelleterianum. Next base: position 10,121 of record JAOQMR010011992.1, on the reverse strand, counting down.
GTACCGGTCATTGGTGGTCATGCTGGCATAACCACCCTCCCCCTCTTCTCTCAGGTCTCTATCCCAAATTTCTTAGTACTTTCGTTGTTTGGAGTTTTTTATTATATCTCAATATACATATTTCCTTCCCGAGTATGAGGGAATAATTGGGCGAGTTGTTTATGTAGGCAACTTCAAAGTCCACAAATTTATCAGATAAAGACATAAAAGCCCTAACTAAGCGAACACAGGATGCGGGAACAGAGGTTGTGGAGGCAAAGGCTGGAAAGGGATCTGCAACACTTTCAATGGCGTAAGACATAATTACTTAGGTTTAAGCTGCTTACTCCATTGCATGTTTTGTTCGAAATTCAGTGTTCACTTCTCCTGCAGCTATTCTGGAGCCTACTTTGCTAATGCTTGCTTGAAAGGGCTTAATGGAGTCTCGGATGTGGTTGAATGCTCTTTCGTACAATCAAGTGTCACTGAACTGCTTTTTTTTTGCTTCTAAGGTTAACGACTAAGATACCCTTTTGTATCCAATATAGAACTCATGTATGTTTGAAATATAAGAATATTTTGCATGTCTCTGATTTAGTCAATGCACTATCCAATGCTTCAATTATAATCAGGCCACAGATTGCTTAGGGGCTAATGCAGTATACTTGAGTATGAATTCATGCTGCATGTAAATAGGAATTTTATTCTGTTCCATTCAAATGTGGACTGGGACAGAAGCCTTTTTCTATTTCCTTTTCTTTTAGTTTTAGCATTTGATCCTAGGAAGATACTTGGTTATATTGAACAGCTAAGTTTTAATGAACTTTCAGGTAAGGTTGGGAAAGAATGGTGTCGAGGAAGTGCTCGGGTTGGGTGCTCTTTCAGAGTATGAAAAACAGGGACTTGAAGACCTAAAATCAGATCTCAAAACGTCCATAGAAAAGGGAATTAAGTTCGCCAACCAAAACTAGTGTAAAGCCCCTCAGATTCCCCCAATTTTTGTGTCCATGTAAAACAGTTTTTGTTGCCCATGTAAGAGCGCAATCATTGTGCACTGGGGAGTCTATGCTTCCATTTGCATATGCATTGGCTGATACAGTTCTAGTGACTAGAAGATTCATTAAATAAAACTTCTCTCCTCTACTTTGACTATGTTACAAAGGTATTATGTGTGTTTTGGACAAATAGCATAATTTATTATATGATAAAGTTATGTTTGTAGGTACATGACATTCATCAATATGTTTAATGATCAATGGTGATGTATCACCAAGTCTTTTATGGCAACAGTAAGTAACAAAGACCTTATATCAATCCTTTTTTTTTTGGACGATGAAACTTTCAAAAATTTTGAATTTTTTTAGTGATTTCCACCAGTTTATTGGATATACTTTATCATCAATATAGTCTAAAATCATTAACAAATAGTCCAATCTTGTAATAGTCTCTTCACTTTGCAGTACTTCCAATCTAAATAGAGCTAGGTTTATGGAGATAAATAACTAGGCTGCATCTAAATGAATTCAAATTTATAAGAATTTAAAATAAAATGTTCAAAATGATATCTTATAGCATAAAAAAATTAAATGCTTGGAATGGTATTATAGAGTTTAAAAATGAAACTTAGTTATTCAGTAATTAAAAAGAAAAACTAAAATTAAAATAAAAGTTAGGATTGATTAGATTTAAAAAGATAAACTAAATTAAAATGCAAAGATCCCAAATTAAACATGTATTTAAAATTAAATAGATTTTATTAGACAAAGAAAAAATTACTATTAAATAAAATATGAGATTTATAGTTAGAAAGTCAAAATAAATTAGCTTGCTTGAATTTAAATTTTTCATATGAATTAAAAGAAATGAAACTCGATATTGACTAGAAATAAAAAGAATCATACATAATGAAAAGCAGTTAGGCAGTGTAAAGCAACACTGTGATGATTCAAAATTTTGTTAAATTACTCATGATATATCAACAAAGAGAAAAACGTATAAAAGTATAAGTTGAACATAAGAAAGTTTATCTCTCTTAAACTCTTTTCTTTATAGGTTACTATTTACTCTCAACTTTTGACAATCATACCTTCATCGTTCGATCACCATTTCTGGTGACCTAGGACTCTACAAAAAGCTCTCGGGATGCTCTACCAAATTCCTAAACTTATTTTATTAAAAACGACCCAAATTTGGAGGAATCATGATTAGAAATTTTGGTTTATTTAGATAAGCCATCCATCTCCTATTTTTAGTCATCTTAGGAAAAAATAAAACCACCATCGTGTCTAATAGCCCCAAAAATGTAGGAAAGGAGGGGTACCCAATACCAATCGATCCATTTTATTGGTGAAAGGACATGGGTTACATTTGAGCATTAATCCTTCGATTGTCGCAAACAAGGAGGAGTTCCTACATAAGACCAGTGTCGTTGGATTCTTAGAGGTGAGCTCCTCATTTATGGGTAAGTGGTGAATATCATTACCTCTCCAACAACTACGCTTATACCCCACACTCCAATGACGGTGGTGATTTTCTGACCAGCCCAAAAATAGTTGGAAATAATTTTAGAAATTTCCAAATATTATTATATCAATTTTCCTAAAAGCAATGTATTGAAATTCTTCATAGTTTGTGAGATAAAAAGTTGGAAAAGTTTTTTTTTCCTTATAGAAATGCATGAAATTGATTAAATTGAGTCGTTAATTAGAATTGAGTCTATCTGGATATATTGAGCATAAATGATGGAGTTCGGGTTATAAATTGGTATACTTGAATTATGATTGGGTTTATTATGAATTTTTGCTATGTAAATATGGACTTAATTAGGCATAGATATGTAGTTTGGAGGCCCAAATTGAACTGTGGGTGCTGTAAGATATAGAAGTATATTTTTATGACAAGAATGACCCTTCTTTTAGAAAGAGGATGTTTGTTTTACAGGAAAAACTTTGTTGAATTTTTAGTAGGCTCCTTGTGAAACGTGACATCGTCATTTTTAAATAAAATATAGAGCTTTTAGTATTGAGTCATGGTCTTATTCTTGAGGTATCTACATTTTGTTTAGGTTTTAAATCCTAATGGTCATTTCTATTTTTCTTTGTTTAGGTTTTAAATCCTAATAGTCATTTTTATTTTTTTTAGGTCAATCAAGAGCAGAACCCTTCACTTTGAGACACTAGGTTTGGCACGAAGAAGCGCATTCTACCTGTTAGTTAATTTTCATGGTTATGAACATATATTAGAATTCATTCTTATATTCATCATGGAAATCACCATCATTATCATATGCACGCATGATACTCATCCATATGGATTGACACACGTATCAATAGTTTTGTTATGCAATGTTATCCTTGTTTTGATATATGATAATATGGAGAATTATTGTGGTATGAGCTACCTGGTGGGTGTCACCAAGTTATGTGTAGAGTGAGCAAATTGGTCCCGTATAGATTTGGGTTAGTATTGGATCCATTAATTGGGATATGACATCGTTAGGGTGGTTCGATCGAGCTTGCTCTCAAATGTCAACTAATATATGGTATATGATATGGTGGTGTGATTGTAGATGCTTGGTCGAGCTTGCTCTCAGACAGTAATCATGTCGTAGTAAGGCTATAATGGTTCAGTTAAGTGTGGTTTTCATATGGTAATCCACTACATTTGGACCAACTGACCCATATGAACAAGAGAGCCCTTGCTATAGTCTATGGGTAAGGGGCATGTCATAGGGTCCTTCGTTAGTCCTCCATTATTATTTGTTATTTGTGATTGTAATGATTATGTGGCATGATATTGATATAGGAAATGCATATATGTTTATGAACAAATATGTTATTAAATCGCATTTATAGATGTAATTCTTTATAAATATATACATATGTATATCATTTGAAGTCCTTAGGAGTGCATAACATAACCATAATATTAATTCACTCAGAGAGGTCTTACTCCCCTTAACCATTTTTTCAGGATCTTCTTTTTTAGATTCTTGTAACACGGTACCTCACTGATCTTTTTCTTCTTCGGTGATTCAATGTATGTTTGTTAGTGACCTTTGACTCTAGAGCTACATTAGTGTTGTATATGTTGGATTTCCTTGTATTAACTATCTTAACATTGTAGCACAATGAGGATTATATATTGTTAGAACTGTTTGATTCTTATAAGTATGAGTTTGATCATTTTAAAATCTCATCTTTATTATGGATATGGGGATTTAACGACATTTTAGGTTTGTTAAGGGTATAATAAACCTTCAGTTTACTGATCCTTTAAGCCAGTCACAATCTAAGGTTGGGGTCATAACAATGTTAGCATAAGTTAGGTTTAAATTTGCGTTGCTAGATTGATCAAAATTGAGTCAAATTTGTCTTTTAACTACTGAGGCATTAGGATCATGTTTGTTTAAAATTGTTGCCCTTACTTCCATCCTTTCATAGTACTATTATGACTTTCTCAATGGTTTCATATCTCAGACTAGAATGGCATATATAGATTCATATAGGATTCACATTGTTGAGTTATCAATTTAAGCGGTTACCTTGGATTGGTTTATCTAGATTATTCATCCAATTATGAGTACCTTATATTGGGAGGAGTTGAAATAGAGATTCATGAAACAATTTTGTCCACCACCACTGAGAGATGCTTATAGTTGGTAATTGTTACACCTTATGAGAGGTGATAGGTCATTTGAGGAGTATACTACCAAGTTTTATCGACTGATGAGATACGAAGAGGATATGATTGATTGGAGATGGATAATAGGACTTTACAATACTAGTTTAAGCCCTGCATATGTAGGACTTTGTTCGAAGGGTGAGACTTTGGAGGGTGCCATATATTAGTCTAAAGAGATAGGGAGGTGACTCATCATGCATGACACCATAAGTTATCCTTACCAAATAGTGGTATCGGGGCTAGAAGCTATAGTTTGCCATCACCGATGCTACATATAGGTGTAAATGGAGAGCAACATGGACAGTCTTGATGAGATCATGATCTATGAGGGCATAAGAATAATAAACCTAGTCGTAGGGTTCCCACAAGGTCAATTAGATTTTGACCTGAAGCGGGTAGAAGTCACAATGGGCAAAGCGCTGGATATAATAGTTCTCGCTTTGGAAGCACTACTTATAGGAGTTATGTTGAAGTCCATTAGGGACCTTGTCATATTCCTCCAAGTGCTTGCTTTCGATGTGGTCAGATTGGGCATTTTGTTAGAGAGTTCCCTAATTTTGGCTTTCAAATACATTTTTCTAAAGGTTCTTCTGCTAGCCTGGTACAACCATTACATGAGTTTCAACCTCAACATTGGGGGCAGTACCAAAGTGAATCTCAAATTGTAGGCCAGTAGGGCCATAAATTAGGAGGGAGGTTTGGGGGTAGATTCTAGCCTATAGGTAGGTCTAGTACTAGAAGTTTTAGGTAGGCTTCAACCTCTGAGTAGTCAGGACGAGGATAAGCTCAGGTGTTCACCCTCACCCCACAACATGCTCAAACTTCTCATGTAGTTTAGCAAGTACTATATCAATTTTTTATGATGATGCTAGAGTTTTATTTTACCCAAGTGTTACCCATTCATTTATATCCCTTATGTTTGCTTCAAGGATTAGTTGGCAGGAAACTAGATTAGTAACACTTTTGGGTGAATCCTTGAATACTGATTTTTTAAATTTTAAAGAAATTTCATAGATTATAGTAAAACTACTTACAACATCAAAAGGAGGATTTCATGATGGAAATCTAAAATTTCTCACTACAATGGCTAAAACACTTTTTTTATTATACTATGTAAACAAAAGTTGAATTAAAGCCTCCATCTTGATTTCATACGAGGTGTCTTTTTATGTGAGACTTCTTTGGCAATAACCAAAGCTCTGATCTCATTGAAAATGTTATCAACTAATTGATATGTACAAGTTTACTCCCTTTTATAGATCCTTCTATTCTTTTCCTTTCTTTTGTTGTAAATTGTAAGTGTAAAAGCAGTGATAAATAGTATTCCATCATCCTTTCATGATTTGAACACTCTAATGATCTAGGCTAGTGTATTGTACCAATCATGAGCTACTAGAAGCTTCAAGTTTATGGAGCATTTGACTCCATCTAGTTTTGAAATAAATGCAATTGAAGAATAGATTATTTCTATCTTCAGGTGACAAACTACTTTTTCTTTCTATAGATCAATGAGGAGCAGAACCCTACATTTCGAAACACTAGCTTTGGCGGGAAGGATCACATTCTACCTGTGAGTTATTTTTCATGGTTATGAGCAAGCATTAGAATTCATTCTTATATTCATCATGGAAATAACCACCATTATCATAAGCATACATAACACTCGTACATATAGATTGACACATGTATCTATGTTTTTATTGTGCAATGTTATGTTTATCTTGATATGTAACGATATGGAGGATTGTTGTGGCATGAGCTACTTGGTGGGTGTCACCAGGCTGTGTGCAAAATGATTGGTTGGGTATGAATTTGGGTTAGTATTGGATCCATTAATTGAGATAAGACACAGTTAGGGTGGTTCAATCAAGCTTGCTCTCAGACGCCAATTGATATATCGTACATGATATAGTGGCATAATTATGGCGATTTGTTTAAGCTTGCTCTCTGGCAACAATCATGTCGTAGTAAGGTTGTAGCGGTTCAGTTGAGTGTAGTTCTTGGATGGCAGTCTACTACATTTAGACGAAGTAACCCATGTGGAACAAGAGAGCCCTTATGGCTATAGCCTATTGGTAAGGGGCATGTCATAGGGTCTTTCGTCAATCCTCCACTATTATTTGCGATTTGTGATTGTGATGATTATGTGGCATGATATTGATATAGGAAATGCATGTATGTTTATGAACAAAATCATTATGTTATGAAATCGTATTTATGGATGCAATACATTATAAATATATACTTATATGTATCATTTGAAATCCTTATGAGCACATAACATAACCATAGTATTAATTCATTCAACGAGGTCTGACTCCCCTCAACCATTTTTCAGGATCTTCTTTTCAGATTTCTTATAACAAGGTACTTAGCCGGTTTGTTTCTTCTCCGATGATTCGATTTATGCTTGTTAGTGACTTTGACTCTAGAGCTGCAGTAGTCTTGTATTAACTATCTTAATGTTGTGCACATTGAGGATTGTATATTATTAAAACTGTTTGATTGTTATACATGTGAGTTTGATCATTTTGAAACCTCATATTTGTTATAGATATAAGGATTTGACGACAATTTAAACTTGTTAAGGATCCAACAAACCTTGGGTTTACTTCTCCTTTAGCACCAGTAATAGTCCAAGGTTGGGGTCAGGCAAATACTATCTTAACCAACACAAAACCCTAATACTAAAATATGGCATGTCTTATCTGACACAAATTTTACTATTATCAAATCTTACAATGAAATTTATCTAAATAAACTTAAAACATAACAACTAGCATCACATCGTAAATGAGGAAAAGAAAAGAGAAGAAATATCTTGCACCCCTAAAATTAACTTGTCAAAACTTAGATGAAGCAAAACCTAGTAATATAAATTATAATATGAAAGAGACTAGTATTACACTAGCAAATGCTAATTTCATTACCAAAATGTTGCCCAAATAAGATCAGCCTAGTAACAAGTAAGTAGAGACTAAATAGTCACATTAATCTTTAACATTACCATAAGTTAAGGAATATCTCAGAAAAAGATAAAAAAAATATAACAGATAAAATAAACACACACTCAAAGAACTTTTATATTAAAAGTACATGTTTAACATATTTGAATCCTAAAAACAATAACATATCTAATAAGCCAAAAGTCAAATAATATTATTGAGACCGACTTGTGAGGATAAAGTAAGATAATGGTATTATTGAAAAGACTAACAAAGTATGAACAATCTCAATCAAACAAAGACAACTATGAATCAAAATTCATCTTGAATAAATGATGATGAAAACTTATCAATCATAAATAAAATATAAAATATAAAATGAGAAAAGCCCAAAAGAATGAGATAATATAAGCTTTTAGGCAATTTGTAAAACAAAGGAACGTAGAAATATAAAACACAATATGGAGCAATTAAGTTTCCCTTAAAATAGATAATATTATAGTTTAAAAAAATCATTAAATTACTAGTCACATATATTAGGAGCAAAGTAGAACAAAAATTGTTAAAGCATTTGACAACAATTTCTAGGAACAAACAACAAAACAACAAATAACAAAATTAAAAAAAAGAATTATTAGACCTATAAGCAACCAAAAAAAATGGCAATAAAGTGTTAAATATTATTACCCATCAAATGACTATAATATTTTTACCCCCTTTTTCTTTCTTAATTATTCTATTTATTATTGAATAAAATCCCCTCCTAAATGAAAGTCTAAAGATTATTTTAAATTGTAGTTACTCTTATACCCATTGCCCTTTATCGCTCTTTGTGTTTCATATTTCCTTAATTTCTGTCTTTTGTAGTCTACTTCTTTTAATTCAAAACTTTCATAATTTCCAAATTTGACTTCCAAATTGGTATTTTTCTTTTCAATTTAACTCAAAATTCTCCTAAAATATAAAATTGATTGCTAAAAAATCAAATTATTCTATAACAATTTCAAAACTAATTAAATAAAATTTAATTAGGATAAAATTTTGATCAAAGTGGCTAAAAATTATGTTATTAATTGAATAATATGCAAAATGATCAAATTTAATAAAATATCAACAAAATATGTTGATGAAAACAGTATTTTATGGAAAATTCTTGATTTTATAAACAAATTTCAAGAATGCAAAAGAAAAGCTTAAAAAGAATTAAGTATCTATTAAATCTTACAATAATATTCCATAATAAATATAACCAATGCCTGCCCTGGGCAAGCCCACGACGAGAAGGGGGGCCCCTAACCTATATTTTAGCTTTTGACTCCTACAGTATATAATTAATTTACTCAAAATTGATTTAACGTTGGTGATGTTTCGAAGAGTAAACATTAGGCAAGCTCCAAGATTGCAGGTAGTAGGTACTTCAAGATTGCAAGTTTCAAGATTGTAGGTTACATAGGCTACAAGTAAAGGTAGTAATAAATAATTTTAACGTTGGTGATTTTTTACGTTATAAGTTAACGTTAGGCAAATTTATTTAACGTTATAAGTTAACGTTATAAATTAACGTTATAAGTTGACATCTTATGCTTATATATAGTTTTAAAATATTTAAGTGTACTTTTATTTTCTATTTTTTATTTTCATCAATATATGTATGTAAAGTATTCTAACTCAAAAATTGGTAGCAAAAAAATTTACGATTCTGTCTTTTAAGTTCTGAGTATAATTTAAATGTAAAGTTTATGATTTTTAATGTATTTTTGCTCTTTGTTTTTTATTTTTAATATTAGATATTAAAATTTGCTTTTTATTTTTTCCTCTATCATAGATATAATACCATTTATATATCTCTGTGATATATTGTGAAACTGTTGAAGTTTGGTTGTACCTACATACTTCTTCCAGTTTCAAACATGTAAAATTAAGTATATTGTCGATTTATTAGGGCGCTTTTTCTTATTTCGCTCGGGGCCTATAAAACGATAGGAATAGCCTTGAAAGTAACATATGAAGGTGCTAACAAATATACCAATCATTGTATTTACTCAAAGTAGGAACCAACCGACACATCTTAGCCAGCATTTAACATTTTATAAATGTCATTTATCTACTTATGGCCATTACATTTTTCATATTACGAGTGAGATTTTTTTATACTTTAAAGTATAAACATAACCAAAATCCTAAAAATTAAAAAATTTAAAATGTAGTGCCCTTAGTCTTTTATAAAGTTTGAAAATATTAGAAAAATATTTTGTAATCAAATATTTTGTTTCCCCTTTTATTAATACCTACGACATTCTCTTACGTTAGTACTGGAAACAGAGCTATCACTTCCAAGTGGCTTGAAATCTTCTGTTCCGCCAACCCTTTGCCCTGTGCCACAACCAATCCCAGCCATCTATGGGCACAGGGTTGATGGAACAAAAGATCTGTTCCCCTTCCAAGTAGGATGTGGAACAACAAAGCGAATGTCTACCTCTAAACTCGGTCCCTTGTTGCTCTTTTACGTATTCT
>JAOQMR010011868.1:0-10430 GCA_027563865.1 Erythroxylum pelleterianum | reverse complement strand
AGTGATCCTTTGTTTTATATGCATATGCAAATAATCCTGGTTAACATAATCTATGTGGTTGTGTTGTTTGATCTGTTGTTTATCTAACACTAATCGTGACTAAAATGTTGGTCATAAAAATATGTGAGGAAGTTGAATAAATAGTGCCTAAGGCCCTATTTAGTTTATGGGTTAGTAATGAAACGAAATGTTCATGTTACGTTACATTCAATCCTAAATAGTGAAAATAAGAATTCTCCAATTTAGAGGGTTTAGGATGGAACGTAATATAATAAATACATAATACCTAATATACCCTCAATAATTTTTCTAAATACTAATTATTTCTTCTAACCTTTACTTCCATTTCTACGGACTCATTTATTACGATCCACAAAAATTATATATAATTAATAATATTTTTATACTATTTCTCCTTACCATAATAATAATATTTTTATATTATTAATAATAAATTGTATATAATTAATAAAAATTTAATAAAATTTTTATTAATGAAAAATATATAATATATAAAAATTATTCTTTAATTATATGTATATATTTCTATATAAATAAATTATTTTTAAATATAAATCACATATAATAGAATAACAATAATAAAATAAAATAAAATTTATTGAATAATTAATAATAATAATTTTATATAATTAATAATAAATTGTATACAATTAATAATAAAATAATAAAATATTTATTATTTTAAAATAGAAAATATATTTAAAAATTATTTTTCACGATTGTGACTTGAACCGTGACTTTTCAATTGGACTTAATTTCTGTTTTAAAATCATAGCGTTAAATTTCCTGTAACAACCATTTTAATATCAGGGGTATAATAGTCATTTATTATATATTACATTCTATTCTATCCATCTTCCAAACAACATTTTACTACATTACATTATGAACCCTTCTATCTCTCTCAAACAACTTTTCACTATATTGTATTTCATTACATTATAAATCGTTCCGTTCCGTTTCATTTTATTCCATTCTATTTTATTAATTAACATTCAAATAAACATGACCTAAGGAAACAACTAATCCATATTTCGAGACAAAGGGTGGTAAATTTTAACCATGGCAAGCTCGCTACTTTTCCAAGCCAATCTCATCTCATAATACTACAATCTTGGTCACACCATCTTTCCCCACCTTACCACATTTCTGTTAAGTGACCGATTCACCACAATAGCTTAAGCTTTTTATATGAGGCCAGCTTAATTGGTTTTATATATTCACTAACACACCCCTTCAAGTGAAAACTTTTTGAGCTTGAAACTTGCATATACTTACTCTACCTTATGCTGAATAGTAGGTGGGTGGTAGGATTTGAACTCAAGGCTACTTGGTCACAAAGGCTCTGATACCATGTTAAGTGACTGATTCACCACAATAGATTTTTGTGTGAGGCCAACTTAATTGGTTTTATATATTCACTAATTTCCTCGTCCTTCTAGTATCCCAAGCAACTCCTTGTCAAGACCCAGTTTAGCTCTAGTAACCTTTCCCCTTCTTCATTCTCTAGTACACAACTATGTCTTACCTCATCTACCATTCCCATCAATCCATAAAATCACCATCTCCTCTAATCCAGTTCAAGCGTTCTTCAACATCATCCACACTTCCCATTACTCTAATGGGTATCCATCCAAATTTTGTTTTGACTGCCTTCTCACCCCTCATTATGCTTTCCTTTCCCAATAGAGCTTTGTGGATCTTTTCTTAATTGGCATTCTTAGAAGGATGCGAGTTTATGATCATTGAGGGATTGAAGAGTTCATGGCGTCAGAGAAGAATAGGGCTTTGGAATCTGAATTGAGGTCTAACAATCAAAGAGTTAAGCTATGCATAGTTGGTAAGCGGATTACATTAGCTGTTAGTTGATTCTATTAACAATTAACTGACAACGAATTAATATAATTAATTTACTGTTTATTTAAAAATATTTTTATAAAATAACTGTTTAATATTATATCTTAGTATTTCTTTAAATATTCACGTAAGAATTTAGATAAAATAAAAGAAGTAAGATCATCATTTAAAACAAAGATTTATAATAATCTAAAAACACCTAATTGCTATTAAATTTGAAGCAATATTATCACGAATAGTTCATCTCTCGAATTTTCAGTTCTTCAACGTCTTATAATTATTTGTAGAAACATTTTTATGTTTAAAAATATTTAAATATAAAATTTTATTTTTAATGTAATGATTTAATTCTTCTTAATAACAAATTTTAATCTAAGTATTAATAAGTATAATCAAAACCTTCCTACCCAGCCCAGCCCAATCTTTGAATCTAATATTATAGAAAATTTGATTACTGATGTGATTCCGCAAGTTCACGGGTCTCAAGTAGTACAGTATAATATCGTCCCATAGGGACTAATTGTGTAAGTACCAGGCTTGGATCACCTAATCAATTGGACTAAGCAATTGTGTAAAAATAGGGAATTAAATTAAGAACTTTATCTATCAAAAATAACAAAATTAAAGCTAAAGAAAATTGCAAATATTTATAGGGGTTACTCCGAATGAAATGTGGTAAGCTTCAAGGATGGTTCCACTTTTAGTGTTTTCTAAGGACTTTAACTGGATCAATTTATGAGACGAATTTTGGTTGATAGAAGGTTGAGCCTAGAGTTTCTTAGATCCTTTTTCAGGGTATCAAAAGAAGTATTACGCAATAATCCTAGTCTACTATCGTAGCCTAGCAATCAAGCATAACCTATTAAGTTCTTTGCTAACTTGGTTTTTTCTCTCATAAATTCAATTTATGTCTAAATCTGAAATTTATAAGTTCCCTGTTTGGAGTTCCGTTATCAATTTTCACCTATCGGTTCTTTAATTAACAACTAACGTCAAGTAATGGTTGGCCCAACACAATACCGGCAAAATCAATTTCAAAACAGAGAAATCAAAACAAAAAAATTCATACAAATAAATCGACCGATATTTAGTCCTTAAAATTGGCTAAAAGCTTCAGCCCAACTTCGAAGCTTTTGGGAAACTACTCGATCATGATAGGATTAAAACAACCAACATTAGGAGAAATCAAATAATAAATCAGATAATGAATGAGTTTTTGAATTCCCCCTCTCCATGTTGTTTGCATCTCCTTCTGCGTGCGTTGCGCTGCCCCTGATGAGCTCCAGGTGATGGTGCGTTACTACCTTGTAAGTCAGCCTCCTGGTCTACAATGTTTTTGCTCCAGCTCTCCTCTTGAGTGGTGTAACGTTTATGCTCCAAATGTGGTGTCACGTTGATAGCCCAATGTCCAAGTGAGTGGAGAGTTTTTTTGGTGTAATAGCAAAATGAAATAAAGCAGCGTGAGTGCTTGGTGCGTTGTTATGTTGGTGGGTCACTTGGGGCTCTCTCTTGGTATAACGTTTGGAGCTTGGTTGCTGGTGTATGCGTTGAGAGCTTTTGCTGGTGTGAGTAACTTTGATAGCCTTCTTTTTTTGTAAAGTTGAGAGCTCCCAATGGTGTAGCGTTTTTTGCTCTCCCCTTGGTGTCCTGCAGTGTATAACGTTAGAGTTCCAAAATTGAGTGAATGGAGAGTTATCAAATATAAGTGAGTGCTTGGTAGGTCTCCCTCTTGGTGTTGTAACGTTAGTGCCCTCCTAAGCTCCGCTCTTTGCTTCACGTCCCTCTTTTTTTTTTCTCAGCATGTAATGTTAATCTCATAAGAGTGTGTGTCCTCTAGAGTATAACGTTGGTGGAGCCCCATTCAATAATTTTTTTCCCAGCTGTTGATATGTGGAGTATTCTCCCTTGTGTGCATGAATTTCGTTTGGTAGTGCCCTATTCTCTTCATGCGTGGTGGCCCCCCTATTCTTCACCAAACTCACCTTCTTTTCACCAACTAGCTGCTCCACAAAAGTCCTCATCTCCACAGTAGCCAGCCACGTTCCTTCCATGTAGCGTGCTCTCCTTTGTTTCTTTGTTGCCAACGTCCCTTTCTAGCTTCTCACTTTCTCTCTTGGTGTTGATTTCGTTTTCTTTCAAACAACTAGCTCACGCCTCCATTTTGCATGCGTGGTGGGTTATCTCCAAGCTGCAACGTTCCACTTATTGCTTGTTTGTTGTTTTTTTTTGAAGCTATCTTCTCACCTTCTCCTTGACTGCGCTGCCAACATTGAAGCCGCGAGCTCTCCCCTGGTGGATGCTTGTGCCTTCCCAGCAGGTTTCTGCGTTATTCTCCTTGCCTTTTGTCTTTTATTCCTTCTCTTCAACGTTTTCAGCTCCTCTTATCTCTAATAGCCGCCCACTAGCAACAACTCCTGATGTTATGTAGCTCCTCTCATGCGTGCTTCAAACCTCTAATTGTAGCGTTATTTTCCTTAACTACGTGAATATCTACTGTAGCTAGATGAGTCTGCGTGGTATCCTGATTTGACAATTTAATTGCTCCTTTTTCTGCCAACGTTTTGCCTTGGACAGTTGTGGTCTTTTATAACTGCATTTCCTATGAATTAAACATGAACAATTATAAATTGAAATTCAGGTAAACTAATCAATCTAGCAGGAAAAATATGTAGCGCCCCCTTACTGCAGAGTACGCCCCGGGATGCCCCGGAGGTCATTCCGATACATATCCTACGATAAAGGTGAGCTACCAACGATCACTACACAACTCCACATGACATCATATCAATATTTGTTTATAAAGCATCAACAAAAAATCCATAACATTTTGAAACCAACTTTTTCCTCATTTCATACTTAAAATCAAAAGTTTACAATGCGACTTACAATCCTTACTACATAAGCATCTACAAAGTCTAGTACATAGGCATTACAAAATTGAGGAAACTATGTAAATAAGCTAACTATGCCATCCAAAACATTCCAGCTGACCGACCTTTGCGCCATGGTTTCACTTCAATCACACTCTACGCGGTAGTGGAGCTACTAACAACTAGCGTCGACTATCGATCCTGAAAAGACAACGATGCAATTTTGATGAGTTTTGCGAACTCAGCGAGATAACCATCATCGATGGTTCACTCAATCAAGCACACATCAATTCACATAACAATTATGCCCACTATACATAATATCACACTTTCTTGCACATTAGTGATTTTGCATCTCAATCCATCAACCACATAATCACATTACATAAATGTTGCATTTCCACTAAGCATAAGCAAATTGTTCACTAGCATTTATTAAATCAAGATGAACATGAAATGCTTATGAGACCCGTTCCAATTTTTACGTTATTATGACCGAGTGCCTGAACTGTCCCGTATCCATTAGATACTAGGCTCATTAATCGTTGAGCCAATGGCTCTGAATCACATCGAGCTCGAAGCTCGGTTTCACTCGTTGAGCGTTAAGCTCTAGCGGTGGCTACTCAGGTCCAACTGCCATTATCTGAATATGCATTCATGAATGGAATGCATGTAACATAATTTATCACTTTATCACTTTATAAAACACATAGGTCCCATATTCACATTCAAGCAGCACTTCAATAACACAATTCCCAGTACACAATCATCGGAGCTCCTGTCTGGAATCCATAATCAAACATATTCATTCATTCATTCAAAACATAAACAAGTAAGAGGAACCGTCTATGTTACTCACCAACTGCTCCCAAAGCTAACGCCTGGAAGTTCCGGGAACGTCTGTGGGTTGACGTTCCAGTTGCTCCTCTATAACCAAATAACATACATATACATTACAATTTGCACAAGTATCAATGTTTATTGATGCACATAAAGCAAAGGAAAGATGTACAATACATACATGACGATCCCGGGTTTTCCATTACTTTCACTACAAACCTCAAATTTATTACAAACTGGGACCATTAGAAAGAAGACCTCTAGACCTACAACTTCTATGAAGACCACTAAACATGATTCAGCCTCTAAAATGGTCAAATTTTCAATTTACTAACTGTGACCCGAGGATGTCCGTTAAATGGACTTGTATGTCCGTTAAACGGACATCGATTGGCCAAATTGTCCAAATTCGTCCGAGAAGGTCCGTTAAATGGACCTGTATGTCCGTTAAATGAACATGAATCCACCAAGGTATACCAAGTCTCCCGAGAAGGTCCGTTTGACGGACATGAGTCTTTTAAAGTATCCCAATTCACCTGAAAAGGTCCGTTAAACGGACTCACGTGTCCGTTTAGCGGACACACACTGCTCTTATGGTATTTTGACACCTGAGACAGTCTGTTAAGCGGAGTTCCGTGTCCGTTTAACGAACACATGCTGCATCAACCTTCTCCAAAAATTCTTCCAACTTTCCAACCTTCATTTAATCATCAAACACACCCCTAATCTTCCCAACTTCATTTTTTTAACACAAAATCACTTCATAACAACACAAACATCAATCTAATTCCATTAATTCTTCAATTCTCAACTTCCTCTTATCATTCTCAAATTTTCCATTCTCTCAACATAACATACCTTATTCTCCAATCTAAACACTTCAAGCTCAACAATCATTCATTCAAAATGATAGAAACCATTCATCCACAAGTCATATCCCTCATTGCATCTAACGCTCAAAATGAAACACAATCATACACGTTTATTCACAACAATTTCAATATTCACTTTCCTAATTTCATACCAACATTTAGGACTCTTAAAGATCAAGTTCACAACAACACCTTCATAAGAGTTATAGCCAAATTTCCTCTAATTTCACTTAAACCAAACCTCAATTCATTTGGACAACTATAGAAACAATTAAAACTATACAATTGAAGCATACTCAAAGATTAAACTATTGCAAATTCCAGATTTTTTTTCAATCATTCCACCTTAACATTCAACTCATATAAGCTATCTTATGCCTAAATCATCACCTCCATGCCTTTTCCCATCATTCACTACTCAATTCAAGTCAAGCAATCATTCACAATCAATCCATGATCCATAAATGAACACAATCAAAACAGGGCATACACAATTGTATATTCATCCAATCCCTTCTTCAATACATCATTCACAATTCTAACTCTCTTTATACATTTCCATGAATTAGACTCAACACACATACCTAGCACACAAGTATGAAAACCTATTAGCATCAAGTTTGACACATACACAAGCAAAAATTCAATCATCAAATCCTCATCATACTAACTTCAATTATACCATATCCATGACTCTTAAAGCTAAAACTTACTTGATTGAACCACTGAATCTTCAAGTTCTCCAAAGAAAACACCAAGACCTAGCTTCAACCATCATCACCAACGATCATCATCATCCAAGGGAAAGGGTTGGTCTTTATGAAGAGCAAGAAGAAGAGAGCAAGATGATAAAGAAACAAGAAGAAGATGATGGCTAGGCTTAGAGTTGGAAGAACACACAACACATGAAGGAGAAGAAGGCCACGAAGAAGAAGAGAAGAAGACCCCAAAAAAAAACTCCAATTAGCATTTGAAAGAGAGGTGTCGTGCATGAGGGAGCAAAGAGCTCAATGGAATGTAAACTTAGGGATTAAGTTAATTAAATACATGGCTATTAAGTTGCCATATGTCAAGCTCCCATCAAACCTTCTCAATTAATCAATTTCAAGCCCAAATTCCCATAAATTCCACTTGTCAAAAATTTCTATAACCATATGTCCAAAATTCAATACCATAGACAGTAAATTTTACTACCAGTTATCAGTTGGTCTGTCACTTGACATTTTTCCTAGTCCGGGATTTATCCCCGAAAAATTTCAGAAAAATTTCCTAAAATTCTCCAAAATTACAAAAACAATAATATCACTCTCCAAATAAATTTTCAAGATCAATAACCCACAATTCTCAAACCATTCACAAGTATGACCAAATATACAGGGAAAGTCAATGGATGCCTGTACAAATAATTTCATGTGCAACAAACTCATTTTTCACAATATATGTATGTCACATAATGCATGAACATGCAACTGCATTATTAAACTCTCACTGAACACCCATATTTACTATTTTACCCGTCCCGCAGGAACCAGGATGCTACAAAATATGTATAAATCCCAATAATTAATCCAGAAATTAAGGGACAATGCCATTAATTCTAATGATAAAAATGCTTCAACAATTACTATAAACTAATTTAGTAGTGGTTTTGTACTTTTCAAACAAATCCAATAATACTTATTTTATTTAATTAAAAGTGAAATAATTTTTAAAAAATAATGATATCAAGAATAAACCAATGTCTTTTTTTTTTACTTTGAGTAAACTAAATTCCCATTTTAGATGCAAATTTGTCTTATCCTGAATCTAGGATAGTATTTTTCCTATGTTATTGAAATCATTATTTACTAGATACCAGTTTTCCTAATTTACCAACAAAAAGTAGCGGAAACTTAACATTCTTCAGCAGTGATCTTTGATTTTATTTCCTTTATTTATACGTGTGAAAGAATAACTCATCAAGAACTACGGGGCTTTCCATAAAAAGGGCTATAATCATTGGTTGAAATTGTTCAACCATGTATACAAAATTCTTCAAAAGTTTCCACAAAAAAGTTCGTAATCATCGGCTAAAATTATTCAAGCATGTCTATAGAATTCTCTTTGTACTTAATGTCAAGAATTCCATTTCTACCTAAACTTAATCCAAAGAAACACCAAGCATATCCATATGGATATTAATGGGTGCAGACACAAATAAAAACAAAATTTCTATTCCGGAGACATTTCGACTCGTCTAGTAGTAAAAATGTTAGGATCAATACCAATAAACCTAGGATATGGCGAGTATACTTAAGGAGAAAGAGAGAGGGGGCTGTGGCCAATGATGCAAAAGTTAGTTAGGAATGTGGTACAAGTTTGAGAGATAATAGAATGTACGGGTTGGTAGCTAAGTAGGGGGTAGAGAGAGAAAAGAATGATTTAGGAAAAAGTAAGGAGTGAGAATATTGTGATAGAGAGAAACTATTTTCCCTGAGGAGTTTCTTCAGCTCTGGTTAGAAGGTGTTCTTGTGAATCACCTTGTAATACTCGTATACTTCTTCTATTATCAATCATCAATATAGCAAAACTCTAGTATATTCAATTAAAGTTCTAACATTGGTTTGACCTGTCGGATTTACGAGAGGGGAGGATCAAGTTTTAAAGGACTTTCACAAACACTAAAATATATAGAGTAACATACCTTGATGCCACCTAAGATGTTCGATAGAGTAGAAGTGTTGGAATCCAGCATGGCAAATCTAGAGGCTGGAGTGGAGGAAATTTAATCATCCATGCGGATGGCTATGGGGGAAATGCAACGGGCTTTGTTGTTGGAAATGAGCAAAATGATGGGAAAAAGACCAAAGGAAGGACAGGGTATTAGATCGCCTATGGCCTGGGTATTCACAATACGCAGCAGAATGGACCATATTATACAACAAGAAGTATAACCGAAAATTAAAGGATGTACAAAATTACCTCTTGACGGGGATTGGTTTTTGTTTCTTTTCAGATTTATAGTTATTGCGATGCGAGAATGTCCTCTACTGGTATCCACACGAGGATAAATGATCCGGGCAGTGGCTATAGTGTGCTAGCACGTTCTAAAACCCATTATGAACTCCGTATAGTTTTTCTTTCGAAAGAAGAACAAAAAACTAGGTGGGCTAGGGTTTCTTTCGTCTCTCTCCTAATGAGACATAAGCTTCTCTATTTATAGAGAAAACCTAATCCCTATTCTTATTATGAATTATTGAAGCCTAATAAGTTTCGGCCCATATTATATCTCATATAATAAAAGCCTGACAACTTAATTCAATCTAGCCCAATAAATATATCCACATATATTTATTCAATGCCTAATAAATTAGGCCCAAGAGAATAAGCCTATATCACATCACTCTTTGTGTGCGACCCTGTAGGCTCATTTGATGTTAGCAATGAGCTTGATCACACTTCAAGGCCTATAATTCATAAACGGCCTCTAGCAAGACATTATGATTACCCAAATCAAATGAGGATCGGTAATCCAATTTAACCTATAACCATGGTTATAAGCTCAGTCTCTTTGTAACACGATATCAAGATTACTCACAATGCATGGTATATGTCAACCTTTGATTAATCACAATTTCTTGATTCCTAAGTTGACTGATTATAACAAATGACATTGATGACTCATCATCAATTCATTTGAGCACGACCATGCATTTCTTCAGTTGTACTTGTCACGAGGCCCAAATGATATCTCTCTCATTTAAAAAAGGTACAAATCCCATATACATCATTCACATCCCTTCGCATGATTCATTTAATGTCCAATATAAGACTACTTATTATTTGGTTAAAAATAACTTAGTCTAATGTCAAAACACTAAATTCCTCATGTAGGGAACCATGATGACTTCAGATCAGAGGACTAAAGTCAAACCATATTGAGAATCACTAATGACATGAAACCATGTAGTGTTCTCTCTGTGGGTCGGTC
>JAOQMR010011793.1:0-10437 GCA_027563865.1 Erythroxylum pelleterianum | reverse complement strand
TAAATGCACGCACAAAATCAACTCGCTATCATGAACTTCAAAACTCAAGTTCATTAACACACCTAAAATCAGTCACAGTTCTTAACCTCACCATATCGCCCAAGTATCATAATACTGGGCTCTGATATCATAACTGTTGGAACCCGTATCAGAATTCCAACCTCGAATCAAAAATCCAACTGAAACTCGAATCCGAATCCGAATCTGCGCTGGAAAACTGAGACTACTCCGAAACTCCCGATAAATTTTTTTTTCATCTTATTCATTCCTTTTCACTTCTTTCATATTTATTTTAACTGATTCAAATCAAAATAGAAAACGTCTCAATCGTATCTCTATACCTCGCAGAATTGCCTAAAACCGAAATTGGGTTCAAAACTGGCACATATCATCATTCTTAACCAAATTAATATCAAAACCCTTAAAATTTCGAAATCCATATGGCAATCATGACATCCCCTTCTTGTTTCAATAGAAACCTAACACAAATTCTTTCCTTTTTCATTCTTTCACTAAAACCCTTTCAATCATCCATCTAAAGCATGAAAAAACACAAATCTCATCAAACAAGTCCAAGAATTTCGAAAACCCTAATCCAACCCAAATCTGATTTTGTTCTTCTTTCTCTTCTTACCTTCTTCTTCTACTTCTAACCATGTATTTGAAACAAAGAAGAGGAAACCCTAAACATATATCAAAAATTTGAAATTTTTTCTTACCTTCTTTAACACCCACGACTTCTTCTTCTTCTTCAAAAGATGATAAAAACTCCTTCTTTTCCTTTTCTTCTCTCTTCAAACACGTGAACTAACCTTCTTTATGCTTGAAATCCCTTCTTCTTCTCTCCTCTTCACATGGCCGAACACCTCCCTTCACTCTTCTTCTTTGAATATTTCGAAACCTTCTCAAACTCTCCTCTCTTGTTATGTTTTCGGGTGGGTTAGCAAATAACCTAGGTTTTCTATCTTTCTCACTTATCCTAAGCCAAAAACGACCTCACTTCAATTAGCCTCCCTCCCTTTAATTTCGTTGGTCAACATTTGTAAGTCTTAAGACACTTCCTTTTCCACTTTTTTTTTTTAAAAAACTAAGCCTTACATTTAACCTAACCCTTCTTACTTATACCCTAGGCCCAAATCTTCAAGCCCAAGTTCCCATCATTTTCATTTAAGTTTAACCTAATGGACAAAGCCCACTTGCTTAATCTTCTCCTACAAGCCTCCTTAAGTCTTGCATTTTATTTATTTAACCAACTACTTTACAACTTAAGCCCATATTTAAGCCCAAGTCATCTTTCCCTCCTTCTAACTCAAATTTTCCCAAATTGTCGTCTTTCCCTCCAAATTAAATTTTACCAACCTTTCATCTTTCCCTCTTTTTATTTGAAACTCAAATGGACCTAATTTAATATTTTCTTATCCTACCAAAAATTAAAATTCTAATTTACCTCAATTCCTTCAATTTAATAATTCCATCTTATGCATTCAATTCTAACAATTCAACAAAAATTCTCAACCTTCTTATTCATTTAAATGCTAGAACCTAATTTCATAGGATCCTAAAATCCTATAATTCTTTTAATACTCACAATGCATCAGAAAATAATAATTCTTAATAAATCTAATTTCACTAATTTCTTCATTTAATATTCATAACTTAAGCAATGAAATCCTCAATGTATTCCAATCAAATGAAAATTCGTAAACTAAAACCTCAACATAATTTAACAAAATAATTTAAACATGCCTAAAACGAATCGGGGCCCAACAGTGCAAGTACCAAAGAAATGTGCACATACACATGGGGAACTTTTTGGTTCTAAACTCGTTTTCCAAAATCACAAAAGCTTACACATAGCTTTAATTACAAATTTACATTATAAACAAGGCTTAACACAAAATACAACATATAGAGGACGCTCAATGTTTATCATGCTTATGAGGCTATCTAAAGTTTATAGAACTAACTTAGTTACAAAAGTTTCTAATATCTTAGAGTTTTTTGATGCTCTGCAAGGATTGCTATCCTTCACGTTCTGCACCTGAGCAGGGAAGAGTGGGGTGAGCTACACAGCTCAGTGACTAGCATATTTATAGTAATTGGCAATTGATCACAAATTCAAGCATATGAGAAAATATATACATATATTCAATAATTCAAGCATTCTTCAATCTAGCTTAACACTCATAACACATAACACTCAAATGCAGAATACATGACAAGTTAAATATGCGATGCACAACAAATGGCTCGAGGGTTCCATGAGGAGAAACCGAAGTTTACCCTATGAACAGAATGAGTCCAATTTTCGAGCTCATATGCCACAAGCGGGCAGCCGGGAGAAGACTCTTGTCAATGTGCACGTGACGAACAGAATGGTTCCACTCTCGCCCAAACAAAAGCACATATTTGTCTTCTCATATGCTCATACTTTATGCTTTATCTTCTTTTCATTTAATACAAAAGTCATGACCTCTTTTGAGGTATAACACAATCATATTTCAGCGTGCATTTTTCAACATTTACAAACAAGTTAATTGCAAACAAGTCAGTTTCAACATACACACATAGGCAAGAATTTACCCAATTACACTATAACCATAAATATATTACCCACCTAATTAGCTTGTGAAATCCAAGTCAAGCTTGTCTTTCCCCTTGCTCTTAGGTATGATTCCCTTGGTTTCCTAAAACAACTAAGGTTCCATTCAAAACAACATTCCAATAAAGTTCATAAACTCCAAAAAAATCACAAAATTTTAACAAACATAATTTAACTCAAATTTAACCTACCCATACCCCATCTAGGTTAGAAAACTTAGGATCTAGTTTAGAAACCCTAGAATCACTAGGTTTACCTAACTCATCTTCTTCCAACACAAACCTTTCATTCTCTACAAACTCCTTTCTTCCTATAACTCCTTCATCCTCAACACAACCCACTACTTTAATAAAGCAAGAAAAAAGAGATGATTAACCCGCCTTAACAAAGTTGATTTCTCTTTTTCTCTTCTTTCACCGAAACTTCTCTTCTTCTCTCTTATTTTCAACACTCTCTTCCCTTCTAATTCAAGATAACTTATATGGGCTTTCTTCCTATTTTACCCTCCATTAGTAAGTCTCTTTCAAGTTTGCCCCTTCTTTCATTTATTCTAAGTCTACTAACTCCTTAACCCATTAAACACCATATTAATTCCAACTTAATTCTAGCACTTCATTCTAACTTCTACCCTCTAATTTATATTCATACTTGCTAATTTGATGACTCAACTCTAAAAATAACGAAACAAATAAATAGCTGATAACTAAAAATTTTGGGGTCCAACAACCTAATACTAGGCTTCTTACCTGTCCACAGCTCGTATGGGGTTTAGCTACTGCTTTGCTAGGAAGTCGGTTTACGATGTAAACTGCAGTTTTAAGTGCTTCGCCCCAAAGTGATTCTAGTAAAGAAGAATGACCAATCATACTTCTCACCATGTCCTTAAGAGTTTGGTTTCGTCTTTCAGCTACACCGTTTTGACTAGGAGTCCCAAGCATGGTGTACTGAGCAACTATACCACACTCAGTCAAATATTTGGCGAAGAGTCCTTGACGTTGTTCACCTGATCCATCATATCTTCCATAGTATTCACCACCACGGTCAGACTTGACAGCCTTTATTTTCTTGCTTAGTTGATTTTCAACTTCATCTTTAAAATTCTTGAACACATCTAAGGACTGTGACTTCTTATGAATTAAGTACAAATAACCATAGAGATAGTAATTGTCTATGAAACTAAAAAAGTATTGTTGACCATTCCATGAAGCCGTAGGGAACGGACCACATATATATGCATGAATAAGTCCCAATAGTTTATTACTCCTGTTTGCACCTTTTTCTTTATATTTGTTTGTTTTCCCTTTACACATTCTATATAGACCTTAAGATCTGATAAATCAAGGGAATTTAGAATTCCTTCAGACACAAGTCTTTGTATTCTCTATTTAGAAATATGACCTAATCGCTTGTGCTATAACATTTATGAATTCTCATTGGTTATGTTTCTTTTAATACCAATGTTACTTGAGTGCAGGTTTTCATAATGATTAGTTATCTTAGTATCTAGTTTGTATAGTTTATCAACACGAGTACCGGTTACTACAACTTGAGAATGTAGAGAAACAACACATTTACCATTTCCAAATAGACAAAAGTAAGCAGAGTTGTCCAAACTAGAAACAGAAATTAAGTTCCGTCTAAACAATGGTACAACAAAAGTTTCATCTAAATCCAAATAAAAACTAGACTCTAACTAAATTCTAAAATAGCTAATAGGTTCAATAGCAGCCGTGTTGCCATTTCCCACGTAGATGTATCTTTCACGATCAACTGGCTTTCGGCTCCTGAGGTAATCCTACATAGTGACACTTATGTGAGTGGTAGCACCAGTATCTATCCACCAAGTGTCAATTAGTACTAAAGCCAAATTAACTTCATAACAAACAAAGTTGAGAAATATACCTTTCTTAGCACGCCAGTTGGCGTGCTTGGTACATTCTTTCTTTACGTGACCCAGTTTCTTACAAAAGAAATAGAGAATAGTCGTATTATGTTTCTTTTATGCACCTTGCACTGTTCCAGAGTTTGCAGTTTCTTTACCTTTCTTCCTCTTCCTCTTATTGGAATTACCCTGAGAAGTTGTTGCTAAATGAGCACTTTCAGTCTTCTCTTGTTTCAGCCTCTCCTGCTCTTACACACAATGAGCTATAAGCTCATTTAGGGTCCATTTCTCCTTTTGACTATTGTAGGAGACTTTGAACTGACTGAAATGTGCAGGAAGGGAAATCAAAATCAGGTGTACGAGTATGTCATTAGGTAACTCTAACTTAAGTGCCCTCAGCTTTGTGACAAGATTAGACATTTCTATTATGTACTCCCTAATGTTTCCTTTTCCCTTACAACCTGTTTGGTTCAAGGAATGGAATAGAATAATTATTCATAGGAATAGAAAAGATGAGGAATAGAATAAAATGGGTATTACTTTGTTTGGTTTAAGGAATGGAATAGATAAAGAATTTCTATCCTAATGTTTGGTTTGAAAATATAAAGTTGGAATGAAAAAGGACTAAGTAACAAAAAGATCAAAATATACTTATTATTATTATTATTATAGTTATTATTAACTTTATTATTCTATTATTATTAAATATGATTATAAAATTTATACATATTAATAATTTTTAAAATTTTTATTATTAAATTTTTTCTTCTTCTATTTTATTATCATTAATAATTTTATTATGATAATGATAATGATGATGACTATTATTATTATTATTATTATACAAACAATTCTGTTGTTATTGGTTTAATTATCATTATTATACATAATTAATTTTGGTATTATTATCATTATTATACATAATTAAATTTCTTATTATTATCATTATTATACATAATTAATTTTCTTATTTTTATTATTATTATACAAATTTAATTTTCTTATTATTGTTTTATTATCATTATTATACATAATTAAATTTGTTATTATTATTAGGTTTTATCATCATCATCATCATCATGGACATGCCTAAAAGCATGATGACATGGTTCAAAACGAAGAACCCAAATCCAAAAGAGGAAGCAAGCTGAACTCAACTTTTCAGTATTAAGAAACATAAGTTAAAAGTGGAAAAAAGATATGACCTTTCATGGAAGAATCACGCTGGAGAAGAAATATTACAGATTTCTCAAGTGGGTGGTACGAAAAACAGGCTGGAGAGGAAGGAGGAGAAGCTGTCTCAAAAGGGTAAAGGAGATTTGATTAGATGTCAGTGAATCAACCGTGAATCTGGAGAAGAAAAGAAGAAGATTTGGGAGGGAGGGCCGAAGTGAAGATATCGAAGGATAAAAAAATCTTCGTAAGAATAAGTTTTCTTTAATAGAAAAACATGGGTTGAGAAGAGTATTAGTTATTCTTCAAATTTACGGAATGTATATTCCGTATCATTAGTTATTTCTAGCTTACTTTTAACCAAATGCAAGATTAATAAATAGGATAGGAATACGCACGTAATAGCATAGCTATTTCATCAAAGCAAACATGACGTTATAGTGCATTGAAACAAGCTTGGTCAACATAGTGCTTGTTTCAACATTTTTGTTTGCATCGAATCAGTCAGAAATTTACTTAAGAAAACTCTTAACATCAGCCTCATCAGGAATTCCACCTCTTATGAAGTCCAGAATGGAATGCTTCATGAGCATCAAACTCATGTGGTTTGAACGTTCCCATTTCTCGTATGCAGCTTTTTGATTAGTAGTACTGGTGCTGGTAAAAGCTGCTGGACGTTCATATCTGAATGCAAAGTCTAGATCCATGCAGCCAAGCACAATCATTACATACTCATTCCATTTCTTGAAATTTGTGTCATTAAGCACGAGGATATTGTTCATGTTTGCAGAAATTAATGACACTTTAAGAAAAGAAACAAAACAAAATGCTCACGATTAGTTAAGAAGTTAAGAAGCCAAAATAAAACAGTTATAAAAGGGGAAATTACAAGATATCTAGCACAACATTATTATCCAGTCTTTGGACATAAATAATAATTTGTAAGTGGTACTCTTAGTCGTAGTAAAAATATTGAAACTAAAACGGTCTAACAATGTGCCTTTCTCTGGACCGATGCATTGTCAGAATGTTATGCCAAATGCTTCACGTAATTTAATACTACCCATCATGCCAAAATAACCTTCCTTTGGGCCGATTATTTCACAGTGATGTTATAAAAATTTACTTACTATCTGGCCAAAATAACCTTCCTTTGGGCCAATTATTTCACATAGATATGAAATTAAATTACCCGTCATCTGGCCAAACTAACCTTCTTTTGAGCCGATTATTTTGCATAAATGAAACATGCATTCTCATTCTAAATTAATAAATTTTACTCAATAGAGGTTACTTTGGCAACATATTGGTTCAATCTATTTAATTCAAAATGATATAAGCACCTAAAGTTTAGATAAAATTAGGTAATTTAATTATTATAAAAATAGACAATTAATTAACCTCAAACTTTGAATTCAAGCAAATATTACGGAATTCTGACTAATAATATAATATAACAGTGGAAACTTTATATTTTATACGTGTATAAAATTATTTCATTTATACTTTATATTATATTTTAAATGAAACATAAGTCCACTGTTAAATTAAGTCCAATTGACTTAAAAAAATGCAGAAATGGTCAGGGAGTTATCCACAGATTTGGAAACCAAAAACGACCCGAAGACAAAAAAGGGTTTGTCAACAATTTTATACTAGATTTTTAACATGTTTCAGTGCGAGTTCATCATTTTGGAGTCAAAAATTCGTTTCTTAACTGAATGAAACAATTTTGTCAACGATTACAGTAGCGTTTACATATTTTCCAATTAATCTCAAACTAAGATGATGAAGAAATCAAAAAATTTCTACTCAAAAAATTTCTATCTCAGCCTTGATTTTTACTACCATAAACATATTGAACGGAGTGAAAATGAAACTGAATATCATGTTTAAACAATCTACATGACTGGCTCTGATACCACTTACTAGATTTAGCATTATGATTATTATAATCAGAGTTCTAAACTCATTAATAAACTAGAATTATACGCAGATCGAATAAATAATGATATATACATATATACAAATAAGAACATTGACCTTGATCCATTGCACAACGGAAACATAAACAACAAAACTTGATGGATTTGTATTTTTCTAAACCAAGATTCAGAACCGAATGGATTCTCCTTATAGAATAGAGAAAATTGACATAATCGTTATTTTTAAAGGAATGTCAAGAATGTTTCTAGCTTGGAGACCACAACCCTTTTTATAGTCAGTTTTGACTTACAGTTTATTATAAGTCTGATAACCATAATGACTCATAATGAACTTCTACACATCAGACTCATACTATTACTTAACTAATATTTCTGTAAGCCCAATTAATTTACTAAAATTAGATCACATTTTATTAGGCCTATAAATGAGTTTAGAAATCTATGTATATATATTTACACACGTGGCCCATAAAATTCTAATAAATAATATTACGAGAAACATGAACTTTCTTAGTACTAGGGTTATAGCAAACAAAACCTTTATGACTAATGTGATATCTAATAAAGGCACGTTTAATAGGTTGAACATAAAACTTATAATGTCCATAATATGACAGATGAATAGAACAAGCACAGTCAAATATATATAAATGGCTATAATTAGAATGTTTATTATAAAGACATAAATAATATCTTAAAATGTAATATTTTTAAGGCAGTTGATTGATAAGATATATTGTTGTATACAAAACTTCTACTTAAAAGATAGTGGAATAGAATATTAAATTAATAAAATATACGAAACTTCTAATTGATGATGATTTTTTCGCTCCAGTACATTATCCTACTATAGTATACATGGATAATAGCATCGTGAGAGAATGTCTTTTGCATTAAAAAACATGAAATGTATTAGATATGTATTCCCCACTAGAATCAAATAAAGGAACCCTAATAACATCAGAAAATTGAACTTGGAAATATGCACACATAAAAAAGGGGTTTGAAACACTAAAAGGACCTCTAATTTAAATGAAGAAAATAAACTCAAGCAAACTAATCGTAGTCATTAATAAATGTTGCAAAATGTTCATGAGAAATAATAGGCATAATTGTAAGAAAACCAGAATCAAGTTTACCATACATGATAAAGAATACCGATACTTACGTGTTGAAGACATGATCAATGAATTATGAAGACACCGCTCAAGCGTTCGGTGATGGCTAAGGCTTCCACAGCAAATCCACTATCTCTTTGTAATTACAGTTATCAATGGGACAAACCGTAAAGATACTAGATGTATGTATATATAGGGACTGCTGTAGGGACCTAGCCATTAATATTAACCTGAGGCTTGCCCATCATGGGCCTTCGGGTTAGGCCTACACCATTAATCACACTAATTATATAAAGGGCTTAAGTCCAATAGGGATCACAATAATAGTGGACCATAGGCATCTTAATAGGGATCATATCATTAGCCTATTTTTAATAAAACAAAATGACAATTAATTGTAGCCCATAAAACATATTCTAACATTCTTCCACTTGGGCAAAATTAATTGTTGCAATTTATTTTGTTGTTCAAAATTTTTTTTGAAAACGACTCTCAGGCTAATAAACTCAATTTTGTGCAATGTGGCCACATACATATATATGATCCGAGATGCAGCACTTCAATATGACTAAGTCCGATCAAAATCAAATGACATTGAACTATGGCACCCGTTACAACCTTTATGAATATAACATCGATCCATAATTACATATATCATCAACCTTGTCGACCAGTCATTAGTGTGTAGTATAGCTTGAAAGTATCGCACAGAAAGGTGATTCAATAAGTAATGTAAGGTACTACTTTCAACGTCACTCCTTACAATTTCTCTTAAAATAGACTTAAAGCAAGAGAAATTGTATAGTTTGTTATGAACCATAATGCCTTGAACTCCAATATGGTGTCAACCACTAGCAGGATGAGTAAAAACAACATCAAGTTCTATAATAGTGTTTACAGACTCAAATATGGTGTTAATCAAGAGACATTTTAATCTAATAGAACACCAAGTCCAAACCTTTTTTAAAAGGTCTCTCACTCTAATATGGTGTCAATCATGAGACATATGATATAAAAGGACGCCGAGTTTGGAAATAGCAATTAATTTGTAGAATAAATAGTAATAAGCCAATATTCCAATCAATTGCATTAAAATAACATAATCCATGCGAAATAAACATTCAAGTATGTAACAATAAAAGTCTAACAAGACAATGAAAATCACATACATTTCAAAACTCCCACTAGTCAAGCATATTAAAAGAGCTCAAAATCCCCATGCCTGCAACGTGCTTCTGGAACACTATAGGTCAAAGACCTTTGGTTAAGGGATCAGCTAGCATGGACTCTGTAACTATATGCTTGATGACTATCTCTTTATTCTTCACTAGGTCTCTGACAGTTAGATACTTAATTCCATGTGCTTAGAACCACTAGAAGTCTTGTTATTTTTAGGGTAAAACACTACTGCACTATTATCACAATAGATTCTGAGAGGTCTAGCAATGGAATCCACAATGCAAAGTCCAGTCACTAGGTTTCTCAACCAAACAGCATGAGTAGCAGTTGCATAACAAGCAATAAATTCAGCCTGCATAGTAAAAGACGCAACCATAGTCTGCTTCTTGCTCTTACAAGATATCGCACCCCCAACCAACATAAAGATGTAACTAGAAGTCGATTTCATATCATCAGGGTGCCCAGCTAGATCTGAGTCACTATACCCTATTATCTCTAAGTTGTCAACTCTTCTATACACAAGCATATACTCCTTGG
>JAOQMR010011730.1:0-10440 GCA_027563865.1 Erythroxylum pelleterianum | reverse complement strand
TTCTTGAATACATTGGAAACTCAATTGTGTATATTGAAATGGGTTAATTGGTTATATTACTTGGTGAATGGTGATAATTGCTATGTGATTTAATATGTGATTGTTGAGGAAACCATCGATGATGGTTAACTCATTGAGTTTGCAAAACTCAGCAAAATTACAATATTGTTTTCCGGACCGTTAGACAGCTAGGGATTGGAGTGGCTCCATTACAGTGTAGAGTGCGCAGTGAAGGGGATCTATGGCGCAAAGGTCGGTCAGCTGGGCTATTTTGGGATGACATAGCTAGTTGTTTTATATAGTTTTTTCAGTATTGTAATGACTTGGCTTAAGACATTATAGAATCATGTATATTAAGGATTGAAAATGAAATTGTAAAGTTTCGATTGAGAAATGAAATGAAGAACCTTTTGGTTTCAAATTATAAGCAAATTTCTATTGATGCTTGATAAGCAACTATTAAATTGATGTCATGTGGAGTGTAGTATTATTTCGTGGTACGTCTTTATAGTGGAATATATATCGAAATGACCTCCGGGCGTTCCGGTATGTACTCTACAGTAAGGGGGTGCTATACAGAGCATGCATATTTTGGAGACCTATAAAGGGCTAAGCTTCCCTAACCTAGTTCAGAGGTGAAATTGATGCCAACGAACACTTTTGAACATATCTACATTATGTTTGTTGTTCTTTCTCTCTTTCAGAACTATTTACATCATTTTATGCTTATTAAGTTGGGCATTGTGTAAGGATGATTTGAATGTATTCATTGGATTATTTTTATGCAAACGCATTGCTAGAATCTTCAATAAAATATTTCATTATTGTATTTTGGGTTCGTTAGTAACTACTAATGATGTAGAATCATTAGGGATAACGTTTGATTAAATGACCCGAGCTTATGTGATTGTTACCTTGATTAATTTATTTTCCTAGCTTATAATGCAGATATCCTACTAACTTTAGAGAGCTTGTTCTAGGTTGCTCGATAAATAGGTTTAGTTGGAGAGCCTGCTATAAATAAACATGAATTACGGGAAAATCGGGATTAATAGAGCTTATTATTAACTTACGATTAATAGTTACTAGGAGAGGTATGAGAATAACAATTCAATGAAGTATGTTTAATTGTGTGTTGGCTGAGATTGAACTGATGGTCGGATCCTTAACACATTCATCACTTTTCTCATTTTTATGTTGTTTGATTTAATTTGCTTTTGTTAGTTTAGTTTCATTTGATTTTCCTATTTGAAATTATACCAAACCACCCATAACCTAAACACCAAATCTTTTCATTTCAAAAGCTTTACACATACTCTCTGTGAGATTGACCTAAACTCATCAATAGCCATAGTTTTAAGTCTAGTTATTTTATATAGTATTACGATGCGCTACCAGTAACCTATGAGGAGAAGCTACTAACAGATGAACAATGGCATGGTTTCAAGATGGACTAGATTTTTAATTACTTCCAGCATTGTATCTTGTAATTTTTTAATTCGTTTAATGAAATTTATTATTTTCAAAAAAGACAATATAGAAAATGAGTATGGAGGAAGGAATTAACTACTATACTTATTAATTTTATTATAATTAGATTAACAAGAAAAATTATAGGAATTTTCTTTAGAATATTGATTAAGATAATTCAATATAAGTTTTGGAGTTATTATGATTTGATTATTTAAGAAATAGTTATGAGCTTTGATGGTTAAGCTAATTTTAGTTTGTTTCATTAATTTTGAAAATAGATACTTGATTTACATTATGATAATGTTCATATATACATAAAATTGAGATAAAAGTATATTCTTTTTAAATATTTTCATTATTCTGCCTAGAAAAGGAGAAAGGTGAAAACAAAAAGAATATATTAATAAGTGAACATTAAAAAAAGTCAATATGTTGGGCTTTATCCAAGTAAAAAAGGTTGAAGTTAAAGAGTGGTTCTCGCAGCCATTTAAAAAAGATGACC
Organism: Erythroxylum pelleterianum; assembly: GCA_027563865.1. NCBI lineage: Eukaryota > Viridiplantae > Streptophyta > Magnoliopsida > Malpighiales > Erythroxylaceae > Erythroxylum > Erythroxylum pelleterianum. The sequence continues at coordinate 8,465 of JAOQMR010011730.1, read as the reverse complement.
TAATTGAGTAATTGAGATTATTCATGAGAAGATGTGTACTTTTAATTCAAAAATTTAAGTGAATTTTATGCATTAAGTTGAATTTTATGGTTTGAGAAAGATTAAGGAATTATAGAGTGAATTAAATTTATTTAGGACTTGACGTAAGTAGCTAAATGCTTAACAATTAGATAAATTTTGGACCTAGAAAAATAATTGAATATCTTGATTGATGTGATTTGAATCCTTTGTCATTGTTTCCATTTAGTCAAGTTAAAAGTGATGAAATTGATTTGCTTGAAGATAAGAAAAAGCTTAAGTGTAGGGAAATTTGATATGTGCCAACTAGGTTATATTTTTAGCATAACATTAAAAGCATTTTGCTTGTGTTTAGATGATTTCTGTAATATTTGATACCCATATGGTTTATATTTTATTTATAAGCCTTAATTTAGCTCCTTATGAAGAAGGAACGAATATGAGCAACTTAAAACTAACTTAGACAAGTTATAAGATTTTGGATTAAAATACGTGGAACATAGTCTTATGTTTAGTAACATGGCCTAAATATAGGATTATGTTCTATACCTTCTATTTTACTAGTGCATTATGCCTTTTCAAAAACTTGGCACACGAAGGAACATGACAAAAAAATGGCCTTTTATTCCACCTTAGTGCATTTTGCTTCTTAGGACAATATGCCATATGAAGAATATAAGTCAAACAGGGACCTATGTTCCCAACATAGCCTAAACATGGACCCATGTTCATAGATTCAAACTCGTTCACCAGGTGAACCTTCATATGCATGAAAAAGGAGCTATTGATCAAACAATGGTTTAACATGGTAATTTGTTCCTAACCTGTGTTAGCAGTGATCTTTACATAAATTAGGTTTTTCAGTGGTTGTGAAGAATACAAGACCAATATAGGCCTGTTTTGGTCCTGTGTTGGCCAAAATTTTAGGATCTTCAACCAACCTTCAAGAAAGTAAAAAAGGCCCACCAAGATTTAAGGTCTATAAGAACTCATACTTTTATCTTTCTTTCTTTATTATTTATTTTGCATATGCTTGTATTTTTATGAACTAAATAGGCACATATCTAGATGGGATGAACCTTAGAACCTGTTATTTGGATTGATTTTTCGTTTAGTATTATTTTGTGTTATATATATATATCCCATCACTAGTCTTATAATAAAAGTAGTAATTCTTGTTACAAAATGAAGAACAAAATATAAGATCTCTTGGTTAGATGATGATGCAATATGTTCCACAATATTTCCTTAAATATCATTAGAAGTTTATATGTAATGAAGGAGACACTATACTCCAATAAAAAATATTTATCTAAGAAAATCTCTAGAAGGGGAAACAAAAAAGTAAATTGAGTATTTATAGAATTTTGATCTTTTAAAAAATTTCATCATTATAATAGTCTATGGGAATGTGGTGCTCAATTTCAATTGTCTATATTAATAGATACAAGATTTAGCATGACCTTTTGTGAAGTAAAAAATAACTATTAATACCATGTTTGAAAAAAGCAAAACAGGGGTAGTAATAAGTCATATAGAATCGACGAATTCTTGATAATCTCAACTATGAGAACATATATAATAAATAGTTGCAAACAAAATAATAATAAATGAGATTATAAAATAAAAACATAAACGAATTATAGTAGTTTGGCCTTTCCTAAACCTATAATCAAATCCTTAAGCTCCTCTTTATTCTTTCTTTAAAGGTATGAAAAAGAGCCCCTTGCATAATTTTCTTTTAAAGTCTCACAAAATATACGCCAAATGTTCACTCTTTTAGATGTATAGCAATTAGAACTAAATTTCTAATAATGATGGTTAGTTATAGCTTATAGTACCATTTTCTTTACTTAAACATTCACACCATGCCTCGATTACATACATAATTCATTTAATGTTTTCAAGAAATGCCCATCAACTTATATAAATGAGGTATTTTAGTATCATTAAGTTGTTTAATAACTTTAAAAAAGTATTTATATCCAATTCTTATTTTCATAGTCGTTAAGAGCAAATTAGAATTTTTGCATTTAAAATTGGTCATTTTAACAATAAAAAGCTACGAACATAATTTATAACTCCCTTTAGTCAACTTGTAGCTAACTATCTAATAGCCAGAGTCAATGTATACAATGTTCAAAAACTATACAAACTAAGAGGAAACTTTAATTTTATAATCCCAATGCATTTTGTTGACCTACCTTACTATTGTATTTACCTACTATCTTTAGATAAATAAATTTTAGAAGCTACTTTAAAATTCTACTAACCTAATATCCTAAACCTAACAAAATTGAAACTTTTTAACTTTTCCAAACAACCAAAGGTAACACTAAACATTTTCAAATACTTGTAAACATTTTTATTCCCTAATCTTAAAAACAAGAATTTAAAAGGATGATCTTACCTTCACTTATGACTTGATTCTTAGAAAAATAAGTATCAAATGAGACTAATGATCAAATCTTTAGTATTGATTTTTTTTGTTATCATCAAAATCATGGATTGTAACTTACATTAGTTCAACAAAGAAGATTGTTGAAACAATACATATTCAAGTATTAATGATAACAATATTTTCTTCCACAGGGGATTTAAAGTGTTTATACGAACTTAAAAAAATGATAATTAATGTTTAAGTATTATGTAAAAGTTGATGATTGAAGTCAAATGAACAAAGTTACATTACATCAAGAAGCCAACAAAACATTAAGATAGAATTGATAAAGATCAAAGCATGAATAATTGAACACTAAAATGATAGATTTTAGTCAATCTTTGTACTATTTTAACCTTTTTTTAGTCTTATGCAAAAATAAGGAGCTCAAGCTTAAATCTTTTATTATGTTTAATTGGCATTAAATTCTTAGTTAACTTGACCTTGGAAAAAATAAAAATAAAATTTATACTTTCACACCTTGAAGGTTAGTTTATGGAAATTTGATCTTGAAATATGAGAACTTTGAAATGAGAGTTTTAGAAAACTCAAGCAATTACGTAGAAGTCAATTAATCAAACATGAGATATGTTTTAAACCTAAGAGCAAAAGTTAGTCAATTAATTGAATAACATTTTGATGATAACAAAATATTGTAATACTAACAATTTAAGATGTTCATTCCCTAAAAAAAAAACAATTTAAGATGTTCATATGAAAGGAGGGGAAAAATGATGGCTGATTTTCGTGTAATATGTAAAAGATCCTAATTGATGCTAATTAAGTAAAGTTTGTATTATATCAATAAGCTAAGGTAAATACTAAAATAAAAGTCATGACATCAAAGCATGAGTAACTGAATACTAAAGCTATGAGATTTTAATTAATTTTTGTACTATTTTTAACTTTTTTTTTGGTGTTAGGAAAAATTAAGGAGCTCAAGCTTAAATTATTTTATTTTATTCAATTGGTCTTAGTGGCTTATATAACTTAACATTTGGGAAAATAAAAAGACAATTTTAATACTTTGACACTATACCCCTCAAAAAAATACTTTGACACTATAAAAGGTTAGTTTATGAAAAATTAATCTTGAAAAGTGAGTTTTAAAAAATAAACTCAACCAAGTAGAAGTTGATTACTGTCGCTGGTTTTTGGACTTTTTGTGGTTTGCTCTTTTTGTAACAGGGGTTTTCTAGTTTTCTAATGTTGGTGGTCTGATCGGCTTTTCCTCTTTTTTGTCCGCAGATAGTAGCTTGCGGTTCTTGTACATTGCTTTACTTTTTTCTTTATAATTATATATATCTTCAAATTTCAAAAAAAAAGTAGAAGTTGATTAATTAAATCATGATTTTTTAACCTAAGAATAAAAGCTACTTAATTGAATAGAAATCAGTTGATTGAGTAATGTTTTTTATTTTAAACAAAAAAAATATTGGTTAACCCAATATGCTAAGTCTAAGTGTTTTATTTTATATAAAGGGAAAAAAAGTTAATCAATTAGTCAAAATAATAATTGAATAAGTTACTCTTTCTCCTTACCCTTTATTTAAATAGTAATTTGATTATCATCATTTACATCAAATTTGGAATAAGCTATATGCACAAACAACGATGGCATTTGTGTTTAGGCCCGATCTGGCTTGAAGTTAACGAGTTCATCCTAAGTTGACTGAGATTAGGGGTTAGCTTAGGCTTTTTAAAATTTTTGAGCTTTAGGCCAGGTTCGGGCTTAGGCTTTGCAACTTGGCCTTACCCAAAGCGTGAATATGTTAAGTAAACCTTGTTAAAATGATGTTTTTTTTAGTAAAACATCATCATTTCCAAGATGCAATTAAATTAAATTTAAAAAGGAAAATAATTGAGCTTGTACCAAGCTCAATTAGGTTTCAGGCCACCTAAGCTCATTCAAGCTCAGGCTACCAATTATAAACCAATTTGGATCTACATAACTTTTCAGGCTAGGCACCAACCCTATGTGCAAATATTTAGGATTTTTATAACTATTAAATAAAGTCATAATTTAAAAAAACCTTTCTCACGCTCTCTCAATAATGTTAGTAAAGACAAGATAGAATTATAATTTCTATATACTTATATAATGTTGAAGTCATATAAAATTCTTTTCTTTCTTCTCTTTTATTTTAATTTGTTAAAATATTAATTTATATATATCTAGAGGTTGTAATTTCTTATTATTTACAATAATAAACATATATTGTTTAAGTTTATTTTCTTTTAGTATTTATGAATGGAAAATAGATATGACAATTTATGTATTTTACTTTCTAGTTTTTTAATGAATATGTTTCTCAAATTTTAAATATTAAGGTGTGATTCACTCTTTATGTCCAATATGATAATTTGTCATTTTTAGTTATTTTGATTGACTAATAAAATAAATTAATATTATTTTTCTAAATTCAATATACAAGATGATAATATCCAAATTTTACCTATAAAACCAAATGATGTTGAAGTGTCAATTTTATTCGATAAAGACATTTATATGTTAAGTTAGTGGTAAATGTAAGAGATAGGAATACTTTTATCAGAAAGAAATTAGATATGGTCTTTGGGAATCAACTCTATTTAGAAAAATTACAAATGAGTAAGGGTCATAATAGCTTGTGTTCTAATTATACTCCCTTAGAAATTCACATACCTCAGACTTTTTAAAGGAGAGTTATACCTTTCGTATTTTCCAAACATCTTTGTGAGACTTAAGGGTTTCAAGGGGCAATTTCTAAGGGAATGGACCCTATTAAAGCCTCGATTCCTGATGGATTCAGTGTAATGTTTTATAAAAAAAAATCTTGGAATCTAACAGCCCTTTTTCATGCAATGCTACTCCGGACTTCTTTGGTATCTCTAAAATGCTGAGAGCATGGAATAAGACACTCCTTTAATTGGTTCCTAATTACCCCATACCTAAAACTTTTAAGGACTTTAGGCCTATTGTATGTTATAATGTCTTTTATAAGATGATTTGTAAGATATTGGCATTTATATTAAAGCAATTTTTTCCATCCATTATTAATACTTGTCAAGTTGCTTTCATACAAGGAAGATCAATAATAATATACCCCTTGTTCAGGGGTTTCTAAAAAATTATCATATTAAAGGCTTAGGAAAGGATTGCACTAGTAAGATTGACTTTAACAAGGCATTCGATTAGGATTTCATCCTTAAGGCAATGGGTGCATATGGCTTTCTAGATCTTTTTATCTTATAGATCAAGGAGTGCATCACTACTCCCTCATTTAGCATTCTTATTAACGGTAAACCTTCTCCTTTGTTGAAGGAGGAAAGAGGCATTAGATATATATGAAGATTAGTTGTCTCATAATGGTCTTCTCTAGGTTATTGCAACTTAACATTAGCACGAATACTACTAGCTTGAACTGCTATGGAATATATAAGTTGTTAAAGATGTGTAATATTAGGCCTGCAATACATCATGATCAGAAGTTTTTAAGCCAGTGAGAAGGCAGCAAGAGAGAGGGAGCGCACTCTCTCGAACTTCCATTGGGATGATTCTAGCGGATCTTGAAACCCTGAGTTTTCTTGGAAAATTCTTCGCCGCTTTCTTGCATTTTCTTTTCTGGTTCAAGATCCTCTTCAGTTATTTCAAGGATCACTTGCTTGCTTTACCAGCTTTATCAGAGCTAGTACCTTTTGAATTTGTGTTGTGCGCATCAAGTGGTGACAGTGGAGGAGGTATCGGGTTTGTGCCTGGGTCGAGCAGCAGTGCCTTCCAAGCGCCCAACGTTTTTCTAGATCTGCTTTTTCAGATCTGGTTCACCGTTGTCCCCTTGCCTTCTACTCATTATCCATTTGTTTTTGACTTGCCGGAGACTGGTTTGAGCCACAATCATCGTTGGCTCCTTGCTGGTGTGCAACTCTCACCTAACGATTTGCCACTTGGCCAGCACTATCCAATTACTGGCGATTTCTTAGTTCTGAAGTGGGTAAGAAGAGTTCGTGCGACTTCATAAAGGGGGGGATTAGCGGCTCCTCCTACATGACTACCGTTGCCGCTGCTTGTCGGCCGCCGCCGGCAGACACAGGGGTGGACGCAGCAACCAAATTAGTCAAAAATAAAGGCACCGATTCGTTGGATAGTGATGATATCATGAAGGAGGCAGTTGTTGTCTCCCCTATTGCTTCTTTCATAGACAAACTTTTGGGCACAGGCTCGACTCATTCTGCTGCAATCCCTCTGAAGGAGGAGGATGAGATTTCTATTGGTGAACAAGATTACATAGCCACGGTCGAAAATGGGGTTCCATCTATTACCTTCTCGAACCGGATCAATGGTCTCCCTGATAAGCGAATGGAATTATGTGTGTTCATCAAGCTCTTGGGCAGACGGATCACTTACAATGTTTTATCAAATAAGTTGGATGGATTATGGCGGACTAAGCGGCCTTTTCATCTGTCCACTCTTGAGAACGACTATTATATGGCAAAATTCCAATCGAAGGAGGACTATGTTATGGTTCTGTCCCAAGGCCCATGGTTAGTTTTCGGACAATGTCTGACGGTCCAGCCGTGGACCCCAACCTTAGATACAATTGAGCCATATCCGCTGGATGTTTCAACATAGATTAGGCTCCCGGGTTTGCTGTCACGGATGTATGTTTACGATGCTCTTACGGTGATCGGCAAACAAGTGGGGAAGGTTATTAAAGTGGATTTCAATGCGACAGTGGCTACCAAGATGCGGTTTTCTCGTATTGAGGTTTACGTCAACTTACGGAATGCGTTACCATCCAAAATCAAAATCAATGGCCAGTTTCAAAGAATTGAATACGAGTCGCTGCCATTTTTATGTTTTCAATGCGGTAAGTATGGTTATTTTAAAGATACTTGTCCGCGTAACAATGGTGGTGTGGTGCAGGGCGCCGTACCAGTGGCTACAAGCAAGAATTCAATGTCGGAGACTCAGGCGACACTGGAGGAGCTGGTCAAATGGGTCAAAACGGAGGACTACGGGTCGTGGATGGTGGTCAATCGGAAGCCCCGGGTGATTACCACGAAAGGAAACATTCATAATAGTGATGCTACAGAGGCGAAATTTAAGGGTTCAAGATTTGATCTCCTGGCTGGTCAAGAAGAGCATGAGTTGGCGATGGACAATTTAGGCAAGGTTTCTGCTCCCAGGGATTCTTCTCTAATGGCTACTCGTGTATATCATATACGGAAGGCATCAACTAGGTCCACGAGCACTCCTAAAGGCAAGAAGACTGCATACGCGCCGGACTCGGAGGCTCAAAAGCAAGCCAATACTGTTGGCCATCTGAGGAAAGGCCCTGTGGTTATAAATTTACAGAAGGTGGCCGTCGGGGTGGCCCAGATAACAAATGCGAAGCAGCCCAGCCTAGTGGGCACGGTCTCTGAGCCCATGATGCCTATGGAAATGGAGGCACAGGTTCATGATACTATTGTCTTTGTCTTGGATCGGGAAACTGAAGATTAGAGAGGCGATTGATGGAGACAAGTTTAGGAAAATTATTTCTCAGAATCAATTTCAAGCTCGCAAGATGGGGTCGTCTTTGGATCCGAAGCACCACTCAGTTGTTAGAATGGAAGAACACTGCACTCCTAAAAAGGTGTCGCTCCCTCATTCTACCCGGAAGTGACCTAAAAAGGCTAAATCGACAGTCACTGTCACGCCGATCCATTCCCAAGTTGGGAAGCGTGGTCGGCCAAAGACTATCCGCATAGTTCCTCCAGCGACAAAGGTCGTGGGAGAAGCTAAGTCATCTGCGGCTTCTGCGTGTGTCTCAGAGGCAGTTGCAGCTATGGTTCGAACTGTCGATAATCTGCACATTGAGATGTCAGTGGCTTCGGGATCGGGTAGTGCTCCGGAGCAAATTGGGGTTCTGCTTGCCCATCCGAACTGATCACAATGCCACTACACAGGCGTTTTGTTCCTTTGCTTGTCTGTTTATAATGTTTTATATGGACTTTACAACTTTTGTTTGGAATTGTCAAGGATGTG
>JAOQMR010011595.1:0-10446 GCA_027563865.1 Erythroxylum pelleterianum | reverse complement strand
CGACACTTCTTCCTCCCCTCTTCAAATTTTGTTCTTTTATACACCTCTTTGAACTACCCAAAATGCCCTTCACTTAAGGTTTCCTTCCAACTATGCCCTTGGTTGATTTTTAGTGGCTCTAACTATCACTTAACCAACTTACTTCCATTCTAACTTCAAGCTAACTCTTCCTTCATTTAATACAAGCCATTAACTACTAACTCTACATTCACATTTAATTCCCTTTCACCTACCACTTCATAAAACTCAATTCTAATCTTACTCCCAATTTCTACTTAAGGGCCAATGCTATTCAAAAAAAATTTTAAACCAATAATTAAACATAATTAACCAATTAAGCAAATCGAAGAAATTGAAAGGAAATTCAAAATCCAACAACTCTCCTCCCCTAAAAGAATTTCGTCCTCGAAATTCTTACCTGAGCTATCTAAGAGATGCGGATACTTTTCTCTCAATGCTTCCAAAGGCTCCCACGTTGCCTCTTCTATTGAATGGTTCCTCCATAAAACTTTTACTAACTTCACAACTTTATTTCTCAAAACTTTCTCTTTTGAATCTAAGATCTGCACTGGCTGCTCTTCATAAGTCAAACTCTCACTCAATTGAATCTCTGAAGGCTGAACGATATGCAAAGGGTCTGATCGATACCTTCTCAACATCGATACATGGAAAACATTGTGGATCTTAGACAACTCCGCTGGCAAAGCTAATTTATAAGCTAAAGGCTCGATCCTTTCAATGATCTCATAAGGGCCTATATATCTCGGACTTAGCTTGCCTTTCTTACCAAATCTCAGAACTCCTTTCCATGGAGAAGCTCTAAGAAATACTCTATCTCCCACTTCAAATTCCATTTCTTTTCTATGCACATCAGCATAGCTCTTCATTCTATCTTGAGTTGCTTTCAACCGCTGTTTCACTAACTTAATCTTGTCAATGGTGACCTGGACCAACTCAGGTCCTACCATCTTTCTCTCACTTTCCTCATCCCAACAAATAGGAGTTCTACATCTCCTACCATACAAAGCCTCATACGGAGCCATCTGAATTCCCAAATGATAGGAATTATTATAAGCAAACTCAATTAAAGGCAAATGATCATCCCATGAGCCTTTAAAATCTACCACACATGCTTTAAGCATCACCTCCAAGGTCTGAATCGTCCTCTCCGATTGTCCATCGGTCTGCGGATGGAAAGCTATACTGAAATGCAACTTAGTCCCCAAAGTTTCCTGCAAACTTTCCCAAAACCTGGAGGTAAACCTGGGGTCTCTATCCGAAACTATAGAACTTGGAATCCCATGCAATCTTATTATCTCATCCATATATTTCTTGGACAAAACATTTAAGGAATCTGTCTGTCTAATTGGCAAGAAATGAGCGGACATAGTCAATCTATCTACAATCACCCAAATAGCATCATACTTTTATTGGTCCTTGGAAAACCCATCAAGAAGTCCATTGTGATCTTCTCCTATTTCCATTCTGGAATTGACAAAGGTTGAAGCTTACCGGAGGGTGCTTGGTGTTCAACCTTGACCTGTTGACACACTAAGCATCTTTTAGCATACTCTGCAACTTCTTTCTTCATTCCTTTCCTCCAGAAATGCTCCTTCAAATCTCTATACATTCTGGTACTTCCTGGGTGCATAGCATAAGGTGTATTGTGTGCCTCATCCAGAATCTCATCCTTCAACTTTTGCACATCAAGAATGCACAATTTATTTCCTACAACCATCAGTCCGTCATCCTTTACCTCCACTTCCAAAGGTTTACCATTCTTTATCTCTTCTCTGAGCTTGCTCAAATAGTCATCCTACTCTTGCAACTGCTTGATCTTCTCACTCAAAACTGGCCTTACTCGAAAGTTAGCCAACAGGCAATTCGGCTCAGATTGTCGCAAAGTCACTCTACTTTTGGCCAATTCCTTCAACAAAGGGACATACACTGTTGTCACATGGGCCATTGTTGATGTCCGACTCAAAGCATCTGCTACTACATTTGCTTTGCCCGGATGGTAGTCGATCATCAAATCATAATCCTTTAACAGCTCTAACCATCTCCTCTGTCTCAGATTCAGTTCCCTTTGACTCATCAAATACTTCAAACTCTTGTGGTTCGTAAATACCTTAGTGGTGACTCCAACAAGCTTTACTTATATATCAACATATATATCAAACTTAATACAAAATACAAAAGAATGCTCATATTTGATATGCCTATAAAGCTATCCAAATTCGTCACTAGCTTAGTACAAAAGATTCCTAACTATCTTGGAGTTTCCAAATGCCTTGCAAGGATCTCTAATCTTCCCGTTCTACACCTGAGGAGGGGAAATGGTGGGTTGAACTACACAACTCAGTGGCTAATATATTTATAGTCATTGGCAACGAGCCACACAATCAAACATATATGAATATCCATATAGGCATACATGTCTTGTCCTAATCCAGCAATAAAATTTTAGCATTTACATTTCCAATTCACATTTCATAATTCAATACATCATCATATAGAACATATTGGATGTAATTTAACATCAAAGCATAACACTCAATTTGCATCATAACTTAACATATCAAGATGTAAATGCACAAATAATTGGCTCGAGGGTTCCGTGGAGCAAAACAGAGAAATCAAAGTTTACTTCGTGAACGAAACGAATCCACTTTTCGGATATCGTATACCACAATTGGGTAGCTGGGAGAAGGCTTTATGTCGACGTGCACGTGACTACGAAACGGTTCCACTCTTGCCCAAATACAATAAGCTCTCATGCTTAATTCAATCAATCATAAATTCATATTCTCATGCTTTTTCTTTATACAAAATGCCATGACATAATTCAATGGCATAACATGATCACACTTACAATTTAACCATATCAAAATGTCATACATCTTTCAATGCATAACATAATATAAAACACATCATAATGCATTTTCCACATCACAGCAATTCACAATTTAGAAATTTAAGCATAAACACACACACACATAGGTACATTGCCTATTTACACAATAACCATAAATATTTTACCCACCTTATAACTCTTGAAAATCCAAACTCAATTTAGCCCTTCCCCTTGCTCTTGGGTAGGATTTTCTTGATTTTCTAAAACAAACCAATTTTACATTAAATTCCAATTCAATAAAACCCCCAAAAACTTCAAAATCACAATAAATGAAATAATTGCTAAAATGGGTTTAGCATTAACTTATCTATGGTCTATCTAAGTTAGAAACCCAAAACCTAGCTTAGAAACCCTAAAAATCAAATGGGTCTCTTAATCATCTTCTTCCTCCAATCATTACCAAAACAAAAACCCATTTTTCTACCTCCAATTTCAAACCAAACAAGAAGAAAATAGCATGGAGCTTACCTTAACAAGATGATTCCTCTTCTTTTCTTCTTCTTTTTTCCCTTTCTCTCTTCTTCCATGATTTTTCTCTTCTCTTCTCTCTTTTCACGTTTGTTTTTATCTCTTCTCTTAGCTTCCGCGACAATCTCTCTTCCCTCTTCTAATTTCAAGACCACTTTTATTCTCTTTCTTCCAAACCCCTCATTTAGTTTGGCTTTCCAATTTTTCCCTTCATCTTAATGTAATGCCCATTTAACAACATGGTCCATTAATACTATACTATACTCCAATTTAATTTCTATTCACACTTGCTAAATAAATGACTAAATTCTAAAAATAAATAATTAAACAAATAATAAGTAATTTAGAAAAATTTTCAAGATCTAACAAAACCAGCTCTCTTGAACATGCTTCAATAGAATATGCAATTTTATGGACTAGTGAACGAAAACCCCAACATACATATAGTGAACTTCTTAGAAATCTGTGATACCTTTAGGTACCATCAGATGTCGGAAGATGCGGTTAGAATTAGGCTCTTTCCCTTTACCTCTTTAGAGATAGAGCAAATGCTTGGTATCACTCCCTTAACCCAGTCAATGTTACCACTTGGGATTAGTTAGTCTGTGTCTTTTTAGATAAATATTTTCCTTTGACTAAGACCACTAAGATCATCAAGGAAATTACCAACTTCCAATAAGGTGACAGGTAATAGATTTATAAAGTGTGGGAACGATATAATGATTTGCAATAAAAATGCCCACATCCCAACTTACCCAAAGAATGTTTTGTTGCAAAAATTTTATAATGGAGTTACCCTACATAGGATAGGCACGATCGATGCAGCTTTAGGGGGATCGTTGATGAGGAAAACAGTATATGAAGTAGAAGAATTAACAGAAGAGATAGTGAGTAATAGTTGTTTATGGATGAATGAGCAGAGCACATAGACTACTACATTCCGTGAACAAAAAGGAATTGTAGTTGTTGATCGAATGACAGAAATGTAAGCAAAGATTGATAATTGGACAGCTCAAAAACATGAAAGCTTCATACTCAGCTTCGACAAAGGTTGTACAACTCAAGTGTGAACTCTATGAACAATTAAACTATGACACAGTGGACTGTTTCTTGATGAAAGAAGGTGATCCAGAGCAAGAGAACTACAAGGGAGCCTAGTATGGATGAGGAGGGGAAAACAATCCTTACTCCAATACCTACAATCATTGGTGGAAGAATCAACCCAACTTCTCTTGGTTGAACAATATAGAAGGACAGTTCGTACCTCAAGGACAATTAAGCTTCCAACAAGATAAACCAAGCTCAATGGAATCTAAGTTAGATAAGATTTTAGATAAGATTAAAGGCATGAAGGATGCACATAGGAGGCTTGAAAGCAAATTCAAGCAAGTTACCAAGAACCATGCCTCTTTAATACATAACTGGAGGTCCAAGTAGGTCAACTGGCTGAAGTGATATCTACTCAGAATGCAGGACCCTTCCAAGAAATACGAAGTCTAACCCAAAGGAAAGGATCATGGCCATCACTTAGACAGATGAGAAGGAGCTTGAACATGCAAAGGAGAATGAAGATAAAGGGAAAAGATAAGTAATTGTGGAATTTCTTCCGAGTGAGCTCAAAATTGAGCCAATCAAGGAATCTCGACGCAAATTACTGTGCCTTATTCTAGCACAACGAAAATCATTATGAAGTAGGGTGATAAGGGATTCTGAGGAGGTCAATTCAAACAAGGTTGAAGAGATAACGAAACATCTACAAATAAGGCTCACATTAACGAAATCAAAGAAGAAGAAGGTTAAGGAGCGCGAAGCAGAAGAAAACCCCAACATAGCATAAAAGAAAGAGGATCTAGGGGATTTTTACAATCCTTGCAGTATAAATGGAGTCAAAATAGACAGGGCATTTGCAAATTTGGGAGCAAGTATCAATATGATTCCTTAAACCTTTAGTCAAAAGTTACGGTAAAGAGAGTTAGTTCCCACAAAAATGCTAGTAAGGATGTCCAACAAAATAGTCCATCAACCAAAGGGGATCATTAAGGATGTGCAAGTACAAATTGATAATTTTACTAATCCCACAGACTTCTATATATTGGATATTGGAGAAGATATGGAAACCCCTATGATTCTTAGAAGACCATTCTTGGGCACTGCTCGCTCAATCATTGATGTTGATGGGGGTGAACTAACTCTGAGGGTAGGAACGCAAAAAATAACCTTCAAGGTGTCAAAGAGAGACAATATTCCTTCTTTACCTCTAATTAATGTTAAGGAACTCAAACTCGAACCTCCTGAGAAATGGGAAGATATTGAAGATCCTGCGAGTGCCTTCAGAAAGAAGCGATCGCACAAAAGAAGGAGAAAGAAGGAAAGCCACAAGGAAGGTGGAATCAAGGGCATGGAAGCTTATGTGCAAATTGTTAGATTAATAACTGTACTGCCATTGCACCACTCATTTGAACCACTATGAGCAAAAGAAGAGCGTCGATCTACCGACGTTAAAAGAAGTGTTATTTAGGAGGCAACCTATGGAATTTTAATTTCCTTAAATTGTGTTTAGAAAGTTTAAATTCCATAATTAGGATATTTCGTTTTCAAATAAAATCGGAAGGCAAAGGACGTCGACGTGAATTCTATGATCGATGAAGTAAGCAAAAAGAGGTGAAAGGGCCACAAGGAGTTGAGAAGTGATTTCATAAAGTGGAGAAGGACAAAAGAAGACGAGAAAAATTAAAATTGGTGAAAATTTACAGGCCATGATTGTCGCTTGCAGTAAGGTAAAAATGGCAGACGGGCGCATTTCACTTAAAATTTTACCATTTTATCATCCAATCACCTATAAATACATTTCTAACATCACTTTTTCACCTACTTTCATTTCCACTTCATCTCTCAAAGCACTCTCACTTTTCTCTATAAAATTTCAAACCTCAAAATTTCTTTCGACTTTCACCGACTCAAAAGCCAATATACCGTGCATCAAGCAAACAGTAAACCATGATTAATTAGCGGGGTGCACACAAGTATTAGGATGAGGGAAGAGAAACATAGTAGCTAAGTACGGAGCACCTTTCTCGATCTCCTCAAATGAGGAAGGTACTCATTTCCGTTCCCTTCGTAGTAAACAAATTATGGTTCCAAAATACTTTCATTTTGAAACTTTAGATAGATTAGAACTGTGAGACAAGGTCGAGAGCTTAGTTGAGAAAATGAAACGAGGTCAGTTCATTCAATTTCAATTTCCAGTCTACAAAGAACTGACCGTAGAATTTTTTACATCTCTTTAATATGAATCCAACAAACCTAGGGGACTATGGTTTAGGTTACAGAGACAATCTTATGGGTTTGATTATGCACCATGTATGAAATTTATGGGTTCTTTGAGTAGTCCGTAATAGATCAGCACGACGATTTTCATGTCAGTGCTTATTGGACATAACTAACTAGGTTAGAGTGTTTCAACGCAAAAAATGCACAAAACAATATTATTAGGAGTCACGAACACTTGTTGATGAACAAATTCTTGTGCCAAACCGTTTTTGACAAAACAGAAACCAATAAGTGTTCGACGAAGGAACTGTTTATGTTATGATGCGTGGATCATAGCATCCCAATTTGCACAACCACCCACATCTTTAATGCAATAACTTAGGTATGGGTTACTTAGCTTTGGCCATAGCTAACTATTATGGAGTTGAGTGCAATGGATTTACAGTCTGCCATTCGGTGTTCATGAACCACCTTCATCTATGGTGGGTTGAAATCCTGAAGTCCTATAATATGGAACTTCAGGAAATTACTGCCAAGAAAAATTTCAAGGGCTGGACTGATCAAGCAAGCTCAAGTGCCCAACAACAACAAGAAGATGATTCGAGCAGTGAAGGGTCCGAAAAGGAAGAAAATGTAGAAAAACTGAGCTAGCAAAAGGTACTAGATGCAATCTCCGCAAACAACAAGGCAATCATGGATACACTAGCGAAGAACGCCAGAAGGATGAAGGAGATGACCCAAATGCAACGATACCAGAGCTGGAATATACATTGTATTCATCGTTATTTTGAAGCTCAGGGCGTTTAGTTGCCACCTCTAACCCCATCACCACCTCCATAACCATAAACCTTATCCTAACCCACATTCTTTTTTAAATTTGGTCTTTATTTTTAATTTTTATTCCTATTTTTATTTTTATTTTTATTGTCATTTTTGTTTACTTTAATTTATGTTTCTTTTGCCTTTATGTGGTTGTTTGTCCCTTTCTCACATTGAGGACAATGTGTTATTCAAGTGTGGGGAGGGTTATGTGTTTTATTTGAATGTAAATTTTACATATGATAGTTATTAGGTTGCATTTTGTGAATCGTGTGAATGTGTTAATATCATAGATTGATTAAAATTGATTTAATTTTGAACATGGTCTATTAGGAAATAGGGAATTATTAGCTTGCAAAATTGGTAAATTGAGGTTCTTTGATTAAATGTGCAACTTAATTAGGATTTGTTATTAAGTGTAGCCCTCTAAATTATTACATTCATTCATAATTTGAGGCCTTTTAACTTAAGTAGCTTTGCTAGTATTTTTTCATGGAAACGAGTAGCTAAAACAACAAGGTAGGCAATAAAATAAAAAAAATGTGTTGTTATTTTTTAAAATAAATACCTATTCCGCTAGCCTTTGGGTTATGAATAGAGCTAGTAGCCAGTTGAGAATGTGATATGGCTGAGTAATCGGATCAACACGCATCACAAATGTGTCTTCGCGTAAAAAGGCAAGAATGACATTCCAACCAAGCAGCTAAAAAATGACTTAGTTGAGTAACCGGATCGATAATCATTACCAATGCTTGCCTTCGCGTAAAATGACTAAATCCATGTTCATAAAAGGTAAATAACAATATAGAGTGCTTTCAAATAAAACCTACCGAACTTCTAATAGTTTGACTTTTCATGATAACATACTTAGGATTAGCTACAAAGTTAAACAACCAAAGAATTATTAATAAGTGTGTGCAATTGAAAAGGGTAAACAATTTAACACTTGAGTCTGGATTAATACATATATTTAGTCAAATCCCTAAGACATGAATTATGCATGTTAATGATTTGAAATGACTTGAATGATTATATTTCAAATTAAATTTATTTCATGAAGTTGAAGCCATTGTCTCATTACTACATTGTGTGATGTGCGAATTTTTGAGTGTTTTTTGTGTGTTTACTTAAGGATAAGCAAACGTTTAAGTGTAGGGATGTTGATAAGTGTGAAATGCATCATGTTTTAGGGTATAGTTTGATATGTTTTTGTCTGTTTATTCGATTGTTTAGTATGTGTTTTCAGTAGAATTGTGTTAGTTTGTGAATTATTTGTATTTAAGTGTCTTTATGAGTTAGTACAAGCATTTGAGCTAAATTATTATGTCTTTGAGGTACCTTGATGTGTTTGTTAGTATTTCAGGGTCAAAAGCGAAGAATAGAGAAGATTCGGAGAGATTTAGACTGAAACAATGACTGAGGGAGATAGCCCCCGATCGTGACCAAATTGCCAAGATCATGACAGAAACATCAAACTTGGCCCACGATCGTGGCTTACCTGCCACGATCATGACAGAAAGCTTATAAGTGGCCCACGATCGTGGCATACGTCGGGCAGATGCGTAGACACACAAAAAAATCAGCTTCTTACATCAACCACCACTAACGAAACCCTAAAGAGAGTTCTTTAAGATATCGAGAAAGAGATGAAGGAAGAGAGACGTGGAGAAGAAGCCTACGCAAAGTATTTCCCGAAATAGGAGGTTTCCCGTTGTTACTGTCTCCATCATCCAATAGGATCTATTTTCCAGCTTATTTCCATTTTTATTTATGTATAGAATTGGAATAGCTGTTGAGATAGGAATTACAAATTTTGAGGATTGTCTAAACTCACCTTCGAGTTGTTTTTATCTTTGATTCAATACAAATTTGATTATTTATGTTATTTGGATTAATTGTGATTGATATCTGCAATTTCATAAATCAATAACAGACTGAAAGGGTGAACCAATAAAACTACACGATCACAAGGAGTGGTCTGGAGGAAGAGGATGGTGAAGTGTTTGAGGGCAAAGGAGGAAAATCAGATAAGGTGGAAGGTGAGATGCCAGTCATTATAAGAGACTAAACTAATTTTAGTAATGTAGCAAGGGTGCAGAAGTAGGCTCAGAGTGTGTTGGTTAAGTAATGGTAAGAAAAGTGGGTGGAAAATGTTTTATGGGAGGGAAAGACAGTGATATCATGGTGATGCAAGACTAAAAGTTAAGATGCAGATGGTGGTGGATAAGAGTGTAGGAAAATCACGGTTCTTGCATCACATACACACGGTGCGGAAAATAAAACTAATTTGTTCCAGGACTTTCCTGAAGTCCAGGATCTATGTATCTATACAAAGAAGTACCATAAGTCTCAAACCACAACGACCAAAGGAGACCGTCTCTAATGGTATCCACGCAGAGGTCAGAGAATCTAACCGAATCAAACTCTTTGATCCGGAAATAGTTAGAACAAGAAGAGAGTGCTAGCTCTTACCTTTTGTTCTATGGAGAGCACAAGGTGAAGGAGAGGAGAAGATGATGAAGCTTGAAGTAGATGATGGAGAGCTTCGGATGAATCTTCTTTCAAAACTTAGTTTTTAAACTTGTTAAAAGCTCTTATTAACTCACGACCATCATGCTTCCTTTAGGCTGTCATTTTGTCCTTTTCCATTTAAAGACATTAAATGATACTTTGGCAAAGCTTCTCATCCTTTCCACGTAACTCATCTCCTTTATACATATTATACATACATACACACACACACACACACACACACATATATATATATATATAAATGTTGACGTGGTCCGGTCACACTGGGCTCGGTCCTACCGAGTTCCGAGTATAGAAAAAACACCAAAGACCTATTTCAGCAATATTGATGTCGCGATCTCATCGGGATCCATTTGGTTCTATTTCTTGTTAGTAGTGTGCCCTAGGCCAATGAACATTTGTGATTCATGTATTAACATTATGATTTGTTAATAATATATTAT
>JAOQMR010011523.1:0-10449 GCA_027563865.1 Erythroxylum pelleterianum | reverse complement strand
TATATGGGACAGTTATCAATGAGCCCTATATGGGACAGTTTAGGCACTCGGTCACGACAAAGAAATAAATGGGAAGCGAATTGCATATACATATGCATAATTGTATTGTATGGGATTGACTTGCTTATATTGAATGTGAAATCGCATTGGACGGGAATGTACAATAGTATTGTATGCGGATGTGAAACTGTATTGTATATAAATGTGAAATTGTAATGGGTGGGAGTGTGATATTGTATCGAATGAGAGTACGATATTATATTGAATATGAATGTGAAATGGTTGAATGGAAATGGGACATTATATTGATTAGTGATTGTGAAATGTATCTTAATTGAAATGTAATTATGTGTTATGTGATTAGGTGAACCATCGATGATGGCCACTCACTGAGTTCGCAAAACTCACCCAAAATTTGCATCTATTTTTCAAGATTCAGAAGATTACCCCGTTATGTAACGGGAGTAGACTTACTGCTCGCAGGGAAAGTTAGAGGTCGGGATCAGTTCGTGTCTGCATTAGGATTTTTATGTTCAGTGTATTCCGCAATTTTTGTACAGTGTACATTTTAAACATTTCAGTTTGTATTATGTGGTGAAATATGGGTATCTGAGTAAATGGGATTGATTAAAAGTGAATATTGTTATGTATATCAATGTGTTCCAATTGGAAATGTTTGTGAGCGTTTTCGTGCTTTGAAATGGGCCTTAATGGCCCAAAGCGAATTGTTGTATAACTGAAAGGGGTAATGAATAGAATTGGGCCCTAATTGGTCATTGAACCTATAGTGATTGTATTGAATGGAAAACACCGTTCTTCCGTCTTTCAAATTATTTGGCCCACATTGGAAACAAACTTCTACCTATGTTAATGTTTCAAAAAAAAATGCTTAATGACAAGTCCATATTTCTTTCCGCCAAGACTTATTGTCGTTGTTGAACCAAATAAATATATATGTAACAACTCTAGAGGTCTAGAAGATGTTACAGCATTTTTAGAAGAAAATGATGTTTTGACTTGTTTTCCTTTATGACAACTTTCACAAAAGAAATCCTTGTTAAAACTTATTTTTGGTAAACCTCTTACCATATCATGCTTCACCAACTTTGAAATATGTTTAAAACTAACGTGACCTAACTTTTTATGCTAGACCAGTCTTTCTTCTTCAGTTGATAGAAAACACGAAATATTTTGTTTTTGAAAATCTTCTAAATTAATTTTGTAAAGATTATATTGTCTTTTGGCAGAAAAGAATATAGACCCATCTTTGTTTCTAACTTCACAAAGATTTTGATTGAACGTGACTTCAAAACCAAAATCACACAATTGACTGACACTTATCAAGTTGTGTTTCAGACCATCAACAAGCAACACATTATCAATGCATGCAAAGGAATCTTTACCAATTTTACCGATTTCAATGATCTTGCCCTGCTGGTTGTCTCCAAAAGTTACCGATCCTCCGTTCTTATATTGAAGATCTAGGAAAATAGACCTTCTTCCCGTCATGTGACGCGAGCATCCACTGTCCAAATACCAATGGTGCTTGCTGCCTCTTCCAAGGAAGGATATCTGCAGGAGATATTATTTTATTCTTAGGTACCCAAATTTTCTTGGGTCCTTTGGGATTAGTATAGTGCACAGAATGATAATGATGCATTTGATAAGATGATTGATGAACATATGATTGATGAAAATTCTTTTTCTGAAAGGATGACTTCCTTTTCTGTTGAATCTTATTCTTAGTAAACCCTAATCCGGTTTTATTACTCGGATGTCTACACTTCCCTAATATATCATTTATTTTTCTCGTGCTTTCAGTGAAAGTTGCTAGATCAACTGAGAGACTATTGATCCTAAGCTTCAACTGATTGATCTCTTCGGATCTATCTACAGATCCCTTTTTCTTGATTTCCTCTACTTGTTTTTTTAAGCAAATATTCTCTCTCTCTACCTCTTGTGTGTTTTTCAAATTTTCAGCATACTTCTTTTTCAACAGTTTGTACTGTTTTAGAATAGCATGAGAATCTTCTAGTAGTTTAGAATATGCATCTTGCAAATCATTATATTTAGAAGTTACCTCCTCATCACTTTCCTCTTCGGCTACTAAGCAAATGTTTGCATGTTCTGATGACTCGGAGCTCGTATCTGATTCGGACGAATCTAGATCCTTCCAGGTCCCATCATGCTTTTCTTGCCTTCTCTACTTTTCTTTGGTTTTCTCTTCAGCATTGGACACTCAGACTTGTAATGTCCTGGCTTGTTACACTCGTAGCAAATGATGGATGCCTTCTCTGTCTTCCCATCACCTTTGTCGTTCTTCTTGAAGGTAGAATTTCCTTTGGTCTTCTTTTTCCACATTCGTTTGATCTTCCTTGAAATGAAGGATAGCTCATCATTGTCTTCACTCGACTCTTATTTTGACTCACTGGAATCATCGTTCTTCGCTTTTTCAATTTTCAGCGCTTTCGTTGATGAGTTCCTCTTCCTTTAAGTCTTGTGATTCTTTTGCACGACCTTCAATGCTATTGACTTGTCCCGTCTGGGCTTGTCTTTAGCATCGAGCTCAACTTCATGTATCTTCAACGATCCAAGCAACTCGTCAAGCTTTAATATGCTCAAATCCTTGGCTTCTTGTACAGCAATCACCTTCGGTCTCCATCTCTTTGGTAGACTTCTCAGGATCTTACGAACGTGATCTTTCTTGTCGTAGGTCCTTCTGAGGGCTTTTAATC
Source organism: Erythroxylum pelleterianum (assembly GCA_027563865.1). Lineage (NCBI taxonomy): Eukaryota > Viridiplantae > Streptophyta > Magnoliopsida > Malpighiales > Erythroxylaceae > Erythroxylum > Erythroxylum pelleterianum. The sequence goes on along the minus strand of JAOQMR010011523.1, from coordinate 7,714 downwards.
CATTGATAATTCTTTAAAATGTTCCAAACATTTGATCAATGGACTCTTCATCTTTCATCTTGAAAAGCTCGTACTGATGCACAATAATACTTATCTTGGATTCTTTGACTTGGTTCGTAACTTCATGTGCGATGGATAATGTGTCCCATATCTCCTTCGCAGTGTCGCATCCGTGGACTTTGTCGTACTCACTTCTGCTCAAGGCACAACTCAAGAAAAACTTTGCTTTGGAGTTTAGTTGGAATCTAGCCTTTTGATCAGCCGTCCATCTGATTCGTGGAATCGGATTTCCTTCTTCATCCGCCAGTGTGTAAGGTCCGTTCTCTATTACGTCCCAAAGGTCAACATGAGTAGATTAGATGAACAACCGCATCCTATCTTTCCAGTAATGATAGTCTTCTCCGTTGAACGCCGGAGGTCTAGTGACTGAGGCACCTTCAGCAATGTATGTATGTGATTCCGCCATAATCTTTAATCCACACTTCGTTACAGTGATCCTTGGATACCAGGCTCTAATACCAATTGAAGTGAATCACACGTTAAAATAATACTTAATAATGATATATGGATGCACAAGAAGGGGGGGTTGAATTGTGTAATTTTTTCGATAATCTCCTTTTTTAAAATCGTTAGATAAAAGAAACTTATTCCTTTTACAAGAACTACTGAATATCAACGTTATAAAGATTTTTTCGAAAACTTGTATAAGACAGTAAACTCTAAAATTGAAAGATAAGAGAGATTGAGGGATGAGAGATTTCGACATAGCAATTTTTATATTGGTTCACCCTAAACCGTGGGCTATGTCCAGTCCTCAGATGTCTTTATGAGATTTCACTATCTCTCAAGAACTTTACAAGTATTATTTGTTTCCGAGCCTCTTCAGGTCTCTTACAGTCAGTATTCTTTCACACTTAGCCTCTTCAGGCTATCTGCACTACTTTCAACTGAAAGAATTTTCGAGCTATGTTACAGAAAAAATTAGCTCTAGATATTTCGCATAATAATCTCTCAATAATTGCTAAGCTTGTGAACTTTAGTAATTTCTCTAACTTTCAGAAACTTTTGCAATCTTCGACTCTTACGCGTATTTATAGCCTTCGTCTCCAACAACTTCTTGAATCTTTAAAGAAACGATTATTTAGTTGAGTTCTGTAACTAACTCAAACTGATGCGTCTTTTGATTCTTCCGTCTGCTTTCTTGTGTCTGCTTTTTGCGTTTGCATTTTGCGTCTGCTTTTCTTTCCATCTGTTTTTATTTATGCTTCCATTTGCTTTTATATTTTTGGCTTTCATCTGCTTTTCTACTTTAAGCTTCCGTTTACTTTTCTATTTTTGGCTTCACTATTTGTCTTTCATCAAAATCATTTAGTGAAGTCATTCTGACTTAACAGTCTATTCCTAATTCATGATACTTAACTAATGTTTCGTGCAATCTGGGTTATAGTACAGAAAGAAGAGAAAAGAAGAGATCTCTCATATATAGCAATTTTTGGATTTAGTATTATATTCATTCACCTATTCATGAACTATTGAAAACTATTGAAGAATAGGTGGATCTGGACTCACCTGTGGGAAAGCAAATGGATTTTCTCATATACGCTCTTCCTCAGTTGCGCCATGCTTACATATTCACTGCTGCCCCTCCAGACCCCTGATATCAACTGGTAGTTTGTTATTCTATGGGAGATTTACAAATATAAAAGCTGGAATCATACCGAGTTGAGCACACATACCTGAGACGAGATCTCACTCGAGATCTCCCTTATGTGAAGAAATGAACCACCGGATTGCCATTACAGAGCTGAGCCTTCATAGCGTCATCTTCCTCCTCCCAAATAAAGCAATGTTTGAAGCGTTGAGATACAAAATAGTTATGCCCTCATTGCTAAAAAGTCATCGCATATTTGGAATTGAGTATGCTTACCTGAGTTGAGTTCTTCTTTTGTGAAGAAACGAGCTAAAGAAACACCGAGTAGCCATTGAGAGCCTCGCCACCAGAGCATCGACTTTCATCCTCCTAAATTGAGTAAATGTCTGAAGATTCGAGAAAGAGGAATATCATTATACCCTAATTGTTAAACGACGTCACTCACTATCCTGTGTTTCTGAACATTGTCATTTGTCTAACTTGGATGTTTTAGTGTTTCTAGTGGGTCATCTCGTGTGGGAGAAGCCCTCTCCTTGATGTAAACTTCTCTAATTTCTTTAATGAAAAATTTAAATTCTAAAAAAAAAAGAAATTTTGGGCCAATTCATCCCAGTGAGAGACATTACCTGATCTTTGACATCTATCACATAAAGCTACATATCTTTGGGCATCTTTAAAAATTAACGGTTAATAAAAAATGACTCTAGGATCTTCTGAGCTCTCCTATTTGCATTATGATTTCCTCCGGTACATTACAGTGTTGTAAAATTTTCCACCCATCAAAGTGAGGTACACATCTCCTCACTATTTAGTCTGCAATTTTGGAACGGATATGGATCTTTCCAAAAGTAGTATCTCAAACTACTGAAGAATTTCTTCTTTTGTTGATAGGACATACCTTCTACATGACCTTAGCTATAAGATAATTTGCAATATTTGTAAACCAATGGGTTTCAACCTCACTTACCTCCTCTAAAATATAGAGCATTCCTCTAGAAAGATGTCTTTAATGCCTTCTTCATTCAGTTATTCCAAATTTGGATTTTTAAGGTGACATAAATGGTCTACTGCCAGGTTTTCAATCCCTTTCTTATCCTTAATCTCTAAATTTAATTCCTGCAATAGCAAAATCCATCTAATTAAATGAGGTTTGGCATTATATTTATTCAATAATTATTTTAATGTAGAATTATCAGTATAAAGAAAAACTTTAGGCAAAACTATATAAAATCTAAATTTACCAAACACAGAAATGACATCTAGCAACTCCTTTTTCGTCACAGTGTCATTCTCTTAAGCATTTGTCAAAGTCTTGATAACATAGTAGATTAGTTGAAAGTCTTTGTCCTACCGCTATTTGAATACTACACTTATTGCAAAATTGCTTTAATGACAAATTAGCTCAAAGGGTAAATTACAATAATATGCAACCATAAATGGGGCCTTAGTCAACTTTTCTTTTAGAATGTTAAAAGCATCTAAACATGTTTTAGTAATTATGAAAGGTATATCCTTCTCCAATAAATTAGTTAAAGGCTTATCAATTTTAGAAAAGTCATTAATAAATGTTCTGTAAAAGCCCGCATGACCTAAGAAACTTCTTATAGCCTTAACCGAAAAAGGGGTGGTAGTTTCTTTATGACTTAGATTTTGGCCTTATTTGCCTCAATCCACCTGTGACAAATTTTGATGGCCTAGAACTATACCTTGTTATACTATAAAGTGAAAAATTTCCCAATTCAATACTAGATTCATCTTTTAACATCTTTCTAACACTTTTTTTAATTATAGAGGCATAAATCAAACAAATCACCAAAAATAAAAAAATTATCAACAAATACCTCCATTATGTCCTCGACTAAATCATCAAAGATGACCATCATGCACCTTTGATATATAGCAGGTGCATTACACAACCGAAAAGACATCCTTATGTAAGCGAACATACCATAAGGACATGTGAATGTTGTTTTCTCTTGATCTTCTAGAGCAATGGGGATTTAAAGGTAGCCAGAAAGTCCATCAACATCCAACATTTGATCTATAAAGGGTACATTCAACTTTCTGTACTCGATACATAATCTCCATCTGATGACAATTCTCATAGGGTTCAACTCATTCTTCTCATTAGAGATTATTGTCATTCCTCCTCTCACCCAAGGACTATCAAATATGGGGTAAATCACTCTAGCATATAGGAGTTTAATTATCTCTAATTTTACCACTTCTTTTATGTTTAGATTCAATCTTCTTTATGGCTGAACCACAATTTTGAACTCCTCCATTAAAATTTTATGTATGTAGAAAGAATGGTTGATCCCTTTAATGTCGAAGATCTTCCATGCAATAGCCGTTTTATGTTCCTTAAGCACATTCAACAACTTTTCCTTTTGATCCAACTCTAGAGTTGATGCAATAATTGGTAATTTTGAATTCTTCTTAAATAACAAATATTTTGGAGTGTTTTCAACTCTAGCTCTGGTGGTTCTTTAATAGAGGGTTTTAACCTTGCCTCTGTATCTCTATTTATTTCGTTGAGCTCTTTCATTCTCATAAAAAGCTTATTAGCATCATGTTCGTCCTTATTTTGAATGACTGATAATTCCTACACGTATTTAGACACCAATTCTTGTACAATGTCTGAAGTTATAAAATCATTAATATTAATAAATTAATAAGAATCATTACACTCAACAGCACGTCTCATAACATCAGATATCTTAAAAGTGAACTTTTCGTCTCCTACCTTAAGAACTAGTTTACCATTATTAACATCAATAATGACTCTGGTTGTAGCTAAGAGGGAGGTCCTATAATCAAAGTTACTTCTATATCTTTGTCAATATCCATTATATATAATGGAAGTCAACTGTGAAGATGAACCTATCAATCTTTACCAATTCATCCTTATTGATACCTTTATGATACTTAACAGGTTTATTAGTCAATTGAATGCTCATCCTAGTAGGTTTGGGTTCCTCTAATCCAAACTTTTTAAATAACTTATATGGCATTAAGTTAATGTTAGCCCCTAAATCATCTAAAGCTTTCTCTACTAATAAATTACCAATAATGCAAGGGATAGTAAAACTCATGGGTCCTTAAGCTTCTCCAGTAAATTGTTCTATAGGACCATTGAGCATTCCTCATTTAACTTGACTGTAGCTACTTCCTCCAACTTCTTTTTATTTGATAGTAGCTCCTTTAAAAATTTTACGTACTTAGGAATTTGCATAAGAGCTTCAACAAGCGGTAGGTTAATATGAAGTTGTTTGAATAGCTTAAGGAATTTACTAAATTGCTTGTCCATAAGATCCTTCTTTAACTTTGTTGGATATGGTATGGTGGTCTGAAATTCTTTAACTTTTTGAGGATGCTCTAAATCTTTGTTCTTCTCTTGATTCTTTTTATGATCCACCTTTTGATTTTGGGTGTTCATTAGGATTCAATTTAGTGGTACTCAGTAGATCCAACATTTGCTTTTAAGCTAATATCATTGCCAATTGGTCGAGTTGAAACTCCAAGTTATGTATGATTTCTGTTGTCTCTGACGTTTCACCCTTGATTCTTTAATGAACTCCATTAGCAAGTCCTCCATTCCTAGGCTACAACACTTGTTATTGGAATCCAGATGGAGTGTTGTTTCGTGCTTGTCCCTGATTTCCCTATGAAAAGTTCGAGTAGATCCTTCAGCCAGGATTACAAGTGTTACTAAGTGGGTCTTTGAGCATTCCCCAAATAGTCCACATGTTCTATTTGAGTTGATTGATAATTGTTTGCATAGTGTTCAAGCCTACACACCTTGCACTGAATCACTCAACCTTGTGGAGCCATTATAAGACTATCTATCTTCTTACTTAGGGCCTTAACTTGGCTTGCCAAATATGCCACTGCGTTGACTTTATATACACTTGTTAGCCTATTAGTTTTTGCTCTAAATGAGCACTGTTGATAATTGTTCATAGTTATATCCTCCATTAATTCCTGGGTTGCCTTTTGTGAGTTTTTTTTGTTTATTGTCTTTCCAACTATTGCATCAATAGAATGCCTAGTGCTTTGACTCATTCAATTATAGAATGTCTAGATTTGCATCCATAGTGGTAGTCCGTAGTGTGGGCATCATCTAAGCATCTCCTTGAATCTCTCCTATGTATCATATAACGATTCACCTTCAGTTTAGGAGTATGAGGAGTTGTTTGTAGTTTTAGTAGGTGGAAAGTACTTTAACAAAAATTTCTCTTCTACTTGTTCCCATATAGTCAACAAAGAATGTGGCATGGAGTTTAAACATTGATTGACCTTCCCTCTTAGCGAGAATGGAAATAGACGCAGTCTGATGGGGACATCATAAGCTCCATTTATTTTAAAAGTATCATAGATCACCAGAATGTTAGAGATATTCGTGTTGGGATCCTCATCTCAAAGTCCATCGAGTTAAAGTAATTGTTACACCATCTGGATGATGCTCAGCTTGATGTCAAAGTTGTTCACCTGAACAGTCGATCTTATGATGCTAGACTCTGCTTAAGTCTGGTCTAGTGTAGTTGAACATATTTCTCAATTGGTCAGATATGTTGTGTGATTCTTTAGTATCTACTTAACCTCCCAAATCCTCTATTCGATAATCTAGCTTATACTCATACAATTGCATCCTTTGAAGATTCTAGTACGATGTTCTTTAGATCTTTGGATCTGTGTTTGTTAAGCTCTTAAATGTACTTAGGTCATAAATTGACTAAGATTTTAATTATACAAAAAGAAATAAAAATAAAATAACATAAAATAGAAACAAGAATAAAGATAAATAAAATAAAATGACTAGAGTAATAAAATTAAAGGTTTCTTAATTGTTCTAAACTTAAGGCCAATATTTGAATTAACTGTAAGTGCATGACCTAGTTGTAGCTAACAAAGGTAAGTATGGGTCGATCTCATGAGATAATGATTACTAGTAATTGCCTTTCCTCTATGATCTAACTAAGGGATTGGATTTTGGTTTTTAATTAAAATAATACTTAAATAATTAAATTAAAATAGGAAAAAATAATGAACACAAATTGTAATATCCTGCCTCCTAAAATTGTTAAGAGATTAATTTGTTAGATTGAGCCACATAAGTTATTTCATTTAAGAATTTACGAGGTGCATTTCATTCACATGCTTAATATTCATATACACATATGAATCATGAATCAGAAAACATTGCAAGATGGTACATGCGCTCAATTGACATATTCCAGGGTATGGAACAAAAATGAATGTGATAAAAATGTGCATTCTCAATGTTTTGAATTTGATTTACCAATAACATGAATTGATGGATTATAATTAGTGAATTGGGAATTTATTCTAGGGTAACCATGGATGCGGTGGTTGTCTTGTGCTAGATGTGGTTATGGGTCGTGACAATTAAATTGGCATCGGAGCCTGGTTTTTACGTTTTCAAAAGCATTATTTCCGTTTTCAAAAGTTCATGAGCCTTAGGAGTTGAGTCTGGGTGTCGAACGTCTTTGTTCGAGAAGTTGTGTCTCGGATCGTTAAGTTGACTTGCTTAATGGTGGGATGATTTTTACCTCGGTGAGAGTAATTGTCGACATTCCTTGGGGTGTTTGGGATATCAGGTAAGCTAGGCTTAGTTTGATCTATTTGATTAAACAATGTCTTTTTCTTTGATTTTGTAGCGATATCATTACCCCATCTGTTTGATCAGTCAAGTAAGAATTTCGAGGACAAAATTTTTTAAGGGGGGGGAGAGTTGTAATATCCTACCTCCTAAAATTGTTAAGAGATTAAACTGTTAGATTGAGTCACTTGAGTTATTTCAATTAAGAACTTACGAGGTGCATTTCATTCACATGCATAATATTTGTGTACACATGAATCATGAATTAGAAAACATTGCAAGATGGTATATTGATTGAACCAAATTTATACTATAAATTGGTCCCGCTTTCTTAAGTGTTTATGCACTTGTTGACTCCTAAACGATGCTTTTTGTGCTTAAATTGGTTCCTTACATCGAGCTTTCATAATCTGCAAATTGCCAGTACTTTGTCACCATTT
>JAOQMR010011503.1:0-10451 GCA_027563865.1 Erythroxylum pelleterianum | reverse complement strand
CATGCATCTCAAACCTTTTGGCTGCAGCTGTTTTCCCTATCTCCGTTACTACTCTACTCACAAATTTGATTTTCATATGTCCAAATGTGTCTTCTTAGGCTACAGCCCACATCAAAAGGGTTATTTATGTCTCAATGACAAGGGTCAAATTTTCACATCTCACCATGTTGAATTCAATGAGGAAGAGTTTCCTTATCCCACCCTTTTTCCACCCAAACAGCCTGCCTCTGTTTCTAAATCTCCTCACTGTTTACCTATTTCTACTCTCCTTCCTGCTGCTGATTTTTCCAGGTCACTTAGAGGCACTCCTCTGCAAGCAGAACAGTCCCCTCGGCCTTCCTCAACACGCAACACTCATCAGGTACATTCTTCTCCAACTTTATCTACTCCTTTCTCAGTTTCTAGTTTGCCTCTCTCTCAACCTGTTTCTCCTGTTCTGCCCACTCTAGAACCACCCTTCCTTCCCAATCAACCTCCACTCATCCTATGCAAACTAGATCAAAGAGTGGTATCTACAAACCTAAACTCTACAACACTACACTCACCACTGTTTCCCCTTCATGTACCTCTTCAGAACCTGCCTCCTTTTCTCAAGCTATGACTGATCCCACCTGGTTAATGGCTATGCAAGAAGAAATTACTGCCTTAACTCAAAACAACACCTAGCAATTAGTACCCTATGCCTCTCACATGAATGTACTGGGAACTAAATGGGTTTTTTGACTCAAATACAATGTTGATGGGACTATAGCTAAGCACAAGGCTCGCCTAGTTGCTAAGGGATTTAATCAAACCCCTGGAGTTGACTTCACTGAAACCTTTAGTCCAGTGGTAAAGGCTTCTACCATTAAGATTGTTCGCTCCCTGGCAGTCTCTCATCACTGGGATATCCAACAGATTGATGTGAACAATGCCTTTCTAAATGGCTTGTTACATGAAGAAGTCTATATTAGTCAACCTCAAGGTTTCGAGGATCCTACCAGGCCTAATCATGTTTGTCGATTGCTTAAAGCTCTATATGGCCTCAAACAGGCTCCTAGGGCTTGGTTTCACACCCTCAGACAAGCTCTCAATCAGTGGGGATTTCAGAATTCTAAGTCAGACACTTCCTTATTCTACTTTAGACATGGGACTACTCTTATTCTTCTACTGGTTTATGTTGATGACATTTTAGTCACCGGCAATGATCCTCAAGCTATACAGGCCATCATTGCTAAACTGCGTACTAAATTTGCCCTTAAATCTCTTGGCAGTCTCTACTATTTTCTTGGATTTGAGGTTTATCGAAATGCTACTGGACTATATCTATCTCAACACAAATATATTCATGACTTACTTGAGAGAGCTAACATGTTGTCTTGCAAGCCCTGCTCCACTCCAGTCTCAACCATCACTAAGCTCTCCTTACATGATGGGTCTCCTCTTGACCATCCTTCTGTTTATCGCAGTCTTGTGGGTGCCTTGCAATATCCCTGCCATTCCCGACCAGACATCTGCTATATAGTCAATAAATTGAGTCAGTTTCTTTCCAATCCTCTTCAGCCTCACTGGATTGCGTTAAAACGAGTTTTACCTTACCTGAAAGGGTCCTCTCATCTTGGTTTGCACTTCAAGCCTTCATCGACTCCGCTTGCTCTTCATGCCTTCAGTGACTCTGACTGGGCTAGCTCTCCAGATGATCGGAAGTCCACATTCGATGGTTGTGTCTTCCTGGGGAGAAATCTGGTCTATTGGAACTCCAAAAAGCAGAAGGTCGTGGCTAGCTCGAGCACGTAGGCCGAGTATCGGGCTCTCTCCCAACTCTCTACCTAGTTGATCTGGCTTCTCTCCCTTCTGTCTGAGCTCGGTTTTCCTTACCTCACACACCGGTTCTTTGGTGCGACAACAACGGAGCTAGATCTCTCTCTTAGAACCCAGTTTTTCATTCTCGCACCAAACACATCGAGGTGGATGTGCACTTCATCAGAGACAAGATCGCAGATGGAACCCTAGAGGTCAAATACGTAAGCTCCACCGATCAGTTGGCCGATCTTCTCACCAAACCGATGACAGCCGCTCGTCTTCATTGTCTTATCTCCAAACTCAATCTAGTTCAAAATCCTAGGTTGAGTTTGAGTGGGGATGTTAAGAGAAGAACTTTCCCGAATCCACAAAGTCATCTGCCGACACTTGACCATGGACTTACCGCACCTGCTCAAACGTCAAGCCCAAAAGCACAACAACAAGGCCCAATAAAAGAAGGACTATCAGATCTTAATATGCACCCACATCCAGGAGAGCATAGGCAAGAAATATTCTAGAAGATGGATCTGATCCTAACTAATTTCTGTTGTAACAATTTTATTCCTTTGAGTTGTCTAAAATAGTTGTAAAAACGCATGTATATAATAGCCTCAATGTACAAAACTTTGAATGCTGAAAATTAATACAAAATTACACAGACTCTCATTCTTTTCATTTCTCATTCATTTTCACACACATTCATTTGATCGTTTGTCCTGGTGGTGAACGGGAATTTAAGGAAAAAGATTTTACATCATAGCATATTGATATGAAGCACCAACGGTAACGTGTCACAGGTTTTACACTCAGTGACGTATTGCGCTCACTCCCACTCACTTTCCTGATTCGTGACACAGACAATCACACAATCACAGGAAGAGAAAAAGAGAAACAAATAGAGAGAAAGAGACCAAAATTTATTCACTAATTGCCTATCTTTCCATTTTGTTACAACCGAATATATTCTACTGTAACCGGAATGTTCTAGATAGTGTCACGTGAGTCCGTTATGCATCTATGGCTCTTACGCTGCATTTCATTTATTCTTAACTCCTCTCCATGACGTCGTCTCCCTCTTCTTCCCACAGGTTCATGCAGCTCCAATTATTGTAACATCCCCTTCGTCTTTAAGAAACACCTTGTTCAGCATATTCACGTCCGGAAACCTCTTCTACAATTCATAAAACCATTCCCATGTTGCCTCTTCCTTGGTTTCTCCTTGCCACTGCGCCAGCACCTGTGTAACTGCCCTGTTGCTCCTTTTCACCATTTGTCGTCCCCAGATAGCCACGAGAATTTTTGCCTTCTCCTCCATTGTCGTGGGCAGCCGACTAGAAGTAGGTATTCCTTTAGAAACAAAACCCCGTAATTGAGAAACGTAGAAAGTGGGATGAATGGTTGTTCCTTCGGGGAGTCCCAGTGTATAAGCCATTATTTATCTTTGCAATGATCAGAAAAGGTCCATAGTACAGAGGTGCTAACTTCTAGTTAGGTCATCGTTGTAAAAAATGCTATCGGTAGGGTTGTAGCTTCATATATACCATTTGTCCTTCCTTAAATTCTCTGTCTGAACGTTTTTTATCAGGTTGTAATTTCATCCTCTGTTTTGCTTTGTTTAAATCACAATCTGAAGTGTGGCCTCCCTTTCCTGAAATATTTGATCCATCCCTACATCCCTGGAGTCTCCTGCTACGTACGACATATATAATGGTGGCGGATACCTGTAGAGAACTTTCAAATGGCATTGTGTTTATGGCTGAATGGTGCGTGGTATTATACCACCATTCAGCCATGGTTACGCACCATTCAGCCAGGGTTAACCAACTCACCCATTTCTGAGGAGTATCATAACAGAAGCTCCTCGGGTATGTTTCTAGCGTCTTGTTCACAGCTTCTGACTGCCCATCCGTCTGTGGATGGTAGGCTGTGGGTAGTTGCAGCTTTATGTCTTGTAACCGAAACATTTCCCGCCAAAATTTTCTCAAGAAAAGTGAATCCCGACCTGACATGATCCGTTCTGGCATCCCATGCAATTTAAATACGTGGTCTATAAACACCTGCACCACCTCCTAGGTTGTATACGAGTGCTTGATTGCTGTGAAGTCAGCGTATTTGCTAAATCTGTCGACGACAACGAGAATGACTGACTTCCCATGACATGGTGGTAACCCTTCTATGAAGTCCATGGTGACTTCCTTCCAACATCCGTTTGGCACTTGTAATGGCTGTAGCAAGCCCGGATAGGCGGCATAATCGTATTTGCTTCTTTTGCATATCACACAATTCTTCACATGATTTCTTACGTCTTTGGCTATTTGCTTCCAGTGGAACAAGCTCTGTATCCTCTTAATTATTGCTATCACCAACCACCCAGTGGACTGTCATGTGCCATGGATATTATTTTTTTTCCGAAGCTCCTTGTCACAACTTACTACTATTCTTCCTTTCCATCTAAGCAATCCATGCCGCCATTCGTAATTCCATGTAGGATTGTCTGTGGTTTCTAACCTTCCAATGAGATCCTTTATGGTCTTGTCCTTCTCTTATCCAGCCTTGATCTCATCCATCATGGTTGCTTGTATTTGCGAGACCACCATTGTGAGTAATTGTTGACTCGAGATTCTGGACAATGCGTCTATTGCCAAGTTCTCCTTTCTGCTTCTGTAGGTTACCTCGAAATCGTATCCTATCAGCTTTGGAAACCAATTTTGCTGGAAGGGTGTGGAGATCCTTTTCTCCAGGAGGTATTTCAGACTCCTGTGATTAGTCTGTACTCGAAAGAACCTCCCATTTAAATAGTGGTGCCAATGCTTCATCGCTTTGACAATGGAGAGAAACTCTTTTTTGTATGTTGATAATCCTTGGTGTTTAGGAGCTAAGGCCTTACTCAGAAAGGCTATCGAGCGACTCTCTTGTTGAAGAACTGCACCGATTCCTTTGTCGCATGCATTCGCCTCAATTACAAATAGTTTAGTAAAGTCTGGAAGCGCTAATACGGGTGCTGCCATTAACCTTCCCTTCAGCTGTTCAAAAGCTTCTTGTTGTTGTTCCTTCCACTCCCAGCTTCCTACCTTCTGTTTCTTCAGCAAATCATTGAGAGGCTTTGCTAGGATGCCAAAGTGCTCGATAAATCTTCTGTAATAGCCCGTCAGCCCAAGAAACCCCCTAAGCTCTTTCAACGTATGCGGCTGAGGCCATTGCCAGATGGTTTCAATCTTTTTCTCGTCGGTGGATAATCCCTTTTCAGATATTGAATGGCCCAAATAATCTATCTGCCTGGCCCCAAATATACACTTACTTCCTCGCACGTATAGTTGTTGTTGTCTCAAGACTTCCAAAACCATTCGAAGATGCTCCAGGTGTTGAAGGAAATCTGTACTGTAAATGAGCAAATGATCAAAGAAAACTAATAAGAATTTCCGAAGGAAGGGTTGAAATACTTCATTCATAAGGCTTTGAAATGTAGAGGGAGCGCTCGTGAGGCCAAATGGCTTCACGAGAAACTCAAATTGCCCCTCATGAGTTTTGAAGGTCGTCTTCTAGATGTCCTCCTTTTTCATCCAGATCTGGTGATATCCAGATCGCAAATCGAGCTTTGAATACCAACTGGATCCCTACAGTTCCTCCAGAAGCTCTTCAATTAGTGGAATCGGAAACTTGCTTTTGATCATGTGCTTGTTTAATTCTCAGTAGTCGATACACATCCTCCAGGAGTTGTCCCTCTTCCTTACTAAGATGACCGGCGATGCATACGGGCTGACGCTCTTTCGTATGAATCCTTGCTCCGACAGCTCCTGCACCGTCGTTTCTATTGCGTCCTTCTGTTCATCAGAATAGCGGTAAGGTTTTATATTAATGGTCTCCACTTTGAGTTTTTAATGGATTGCATGATCGCAGGCATGTCTTGGCGGCAATCCCTTTGGTTCTAAGAAAATCTCTCCGTAATCCGCTAGCAATCCCTCTAGCTCGTCTCAGATCTAAACTTCGTCATTAATGCTCAGGTGTTGCATATGAATTTCAATCGGATCTGACAGACGCAACATGAATAATGCACCTTGGTTTGAGTCCTTGATTATTTTATGGAGATTCTTACCGGATACTTCTCAGGCCGGCATCTCTGGTTGTCCCGACAACGTCACTACTCTACCTTCCCACTAGAACTCCATGGTGCGCCTCTTGAAGTTACACAGTACATCATCTAATGTTGTCAACCATTGCACCCCCAGTACCATATCACACCCGCCTAACTTGATAATTAGTGCTTTGGTAGCAAATCTTGCCCCCTGCATGTGCCACACAAAATTTCTACACACCTGTTTACAGATCAGTTGTAGTCCCCCTCCTATAGTAATGCTTATAGGATCGATCTCGCTTACCTCCACCATTGCTTTTCTTACTACCTTCTCATCCAAGAAGTTGTGCATGCTTTCACTGTCCACCAGAATATATAGGGGTCTCTGCCCATAACTTCCCACAACCCGAAGTTGTTTGTAATCCGTCTGATCCTTTAAACCCCACATGGCCTTTAGTGAAATGTTAGGATTGAGAGGAGCTCCGTCCTCCGACACTTTACATCGAGGTTCCTCCTCTTCTGAATCCTCATCTTCCACTATGTATAACTGAAACTGTTTCTTTCTGCATCTATGTCCCGGTACTTCTCATCGCACCAGAAACACAAACCCTTTGCTCTTTTTTCGTCAAACTCCTTGCTGCTTGTTGTCCTATTGTTCCGTTGGTTTCTGAAATTGATGTTCCTACTTCCTTGACTTCCCGGAGTTGGAAACAACCCAGCCTCAGTCTACTGTTTTGACACAAGAGTTGCGTAATCAATTCCTTTGTACGAAGATGGTCCCCTCCCCCCCCACTGGGCTACTGACCTTGCTTCCCTTACCGAAATAAACTGGGATACTGGCTGCAACAAACGCCTCCTGTTTCCGTGCCCATGTATAAGCTTGGTGCAGAGTCTATGGATCCATCATCTTCACTGTCAACCCCAGCTCTGGCTTAAGCCCCTTTAAGAAGAACCCTACCAAATATTCTTTAGGCAGAGTGAGGTTATTTGAGTGCCTGTCGAACAATGCGCAGTACTCCAGTACCGAACCCTCCTATCTTAACTCATTTAAATCTCCTATGGGGTCTTCGAAAATATTTTCATCGAACCATTGTCGTAGGAGAGTCACGAATTCTTCCCATTTCATCTCATGTACTTCCTTTCGATTCCTAATAGTCAGTTGATACCATTCGAGTGCGTCCCCTTCCATATGGATCGAAGCAAGCCTTATCTTCAACTTGTCTGGTGTTTGATCCATAGTAAAGAATTGTTCGCACTTATAGCTCCAGCTCCTTACTCCTGTGGCATCGAACGTCGGGAATTCAGTTTTGTTGGTCTTTATTACTCCCACTCCATGTCCTCCATCTCCCGAACCCTTCACCGATGATTTCGCCTCTTCCTTGTCCATTTTCTGCATGAGTTGCTGAAACATTGACTTAATGTCGCTGATTTCTTTTTTGTGCCTTGACTGAGCTTCTAACATGCTTCTAATGCTTTCTTTTAAACGACTAACCTCAGCTTCTTGCGTGCTTTTGGCCATTCTTTTCTGAGGAACGTATGCTCTGATACCAGATGTTACGGTTTTTACACTCAGTGACGTATTACGGTCACTCCCACACTCACTTTCTTGATTCGTGACACAAACAATCACACAATCACAGGGAGAGAATAAGAGAGAGAAAAAGACCAAAATTCATTCACTAATTGCCTGTCTTTCCATTCTGTTACAACCGAATATATTCTACTGTAACCGGAATATTCTAGATAGTGTGACGTGAGTCCGTTATGCGTCTGTGGCTCTTACGTTGTGTTTCATTTATTCTTAACTCCTCTCCATGACGTCGCCTCCCTCTTCTTCCCTGCAAGTTTATGCAGCTCCAATTATTGCAACATAACCTGTCTTATTTTCCTTTTCTGGAAACACTTCCGCCATAGAAGCATATATCCACGTATATACTTTTGGAGTTGAAAAGCTTTACAGTTCTCCAAATGAATAATTAAATTAGAGGGGCTTACAAATTTGTGTATAAAAAAAAGGATAAAAGGAATAATCAGTTTGGAAGTTACTATGCTTCAAATTTCGAAGCAGACGGAATACTAATTCCTAGTATCAAGTGAGCTAGTGAGTGTCCTAAGCAAAATACTCTAATTAAAAATGTTAACAGTGCCGTAAAAAAGTTGCAATATTACTAAGCAGCATCTTGAAAACTATGGATTTTTCCTTGACTAAAACTGGCTTTCTGTATGAATTCTGGACACAGTGTGAAACTGTATCTGAACTCCTGGAAACTCTGGAGAAACAAAGAGTTCTCTTTTGATACTTAACATTCTTATACTTGATTGCTTTTACGAGGCTTGTTTCTAAACCACTGGTATCAATGGATTATATTGATTTGATCTCAAACACATCTACATGAACACATTCTCGGAGGGGACCACTAACTTTCTCACCACCCGCCCATCCAACATGTCGACAGAATAGGAAAATACAACAAATAAGAATTTAATGAATAAGATTCCGTTACAACGTTGGAAGAGTGACTAACAAGAGGAGGAATGGTTAAGCACACAACAGCATGCAATTAGCAGGGCCAAGAAGGAGAGTGCATGATTGGATGGAACATGAGAACACCATATCAACTCTTCTGTTATCTTCTAACTCTACCTCGTCTGAAAATTGAGTGAAGAGCAGAGCGTCCATCTCTCCACTGATCATCAAAATTTAGACGCAAAAAGATTGCAACAAGCCTCATGCTGTGCTAAACAATCATTTAACTAATGTATTTTTCATTTGCACTGATTACTTTGTGAACTCCACTCATCAAGAAGATTTGACATGGTCTCTCCAAATTTCTTTGCCCGAAGGCCAGGCTTCACAATATTGACGTCACCCCACTGAGAACAAGGGTCCACCCACCAGCTCCTTTGCCCAGCGCACCAAGCACCTGGGACAGCTCTGTTACGCCCACGCTGAAGAATCTCCTCATCAACCATGTCCAGCACCGGGTTATCCTTCTCGAACTGTCTTGCAAACGCAGCTCCGCTTTGAGCCATCAAATCATAATCAGAAATGTTGAGAAAGAGAGGTTCCATCTTTGGAGGATTATCCCATACCATATATCTTAGATCATTGTTTACTGTCGTGTTCTTATACTCTGGTGCATTGCAAATCACAGAGTGGAAATAGCTTTCTTCAGATAAAACCACATTGTTGAAGTACATTAGAAGGGCACGGGGAAGGTTATCCCAACCAAGAATACAAAACTCAAGAAATGAACGGCTCAAGATGACCCAAGGAGAACCTGGAACCAAAAGGGAAATTTTTATCTATACTTGCATAGTAGCAAAGGATAATCACAACTCTTTAACCTTAAATGTGCATAGATATCATAAGCTGGGATTGGACTTTGCCTGTGAAGACTTTGAAAGCATCAGGAGTTGGCCGCTTCTCCGTAGCATGGAAAATTTGGCTCCTTCTGGCGAGATAGAGAGCTGGGTCGACTACAATAGGATGGAACCTTTGAGATCTACAACAAAGTCAAAACAGTGGGTAGATGTTGATTGACATCGAGATACATAATTGTAATAAAAATTTAGTGGAGAGGGTTACATACTCTTTCCAACCGAGGTCACCAGTATGATCTATGAAATTAAGGTCTCTGCTGACAGAGGAGAATACATGGGACAAATCTGGAAGCAGTAAGCAGAAGCAAATGACAAAATATATTCATGAGAAACGCAAAAGGACTAACAATCAAGTATTACAGATTGTACAATGCATGAATTTGGTAATAGAAAAGGCAAGTTGATGAAATGCACAGGACATGGAGAAGAGGTCAGAGGCCATTTCAATATAAAAGTATGAATTAATATGCAAAATAATTACCAAAAATTGTCACTAGTTTATCAGAGTTAGTATCCTTAGTTTTCCCATCTCTTGCATTCATTCATCCAAGATATAAGAATGAAAGCACCCTTAGTATAACTGGTTAAGAAATCCCCAACTAAGCCTAAATAAAATATAGTTCTAACCTAAATGAAATCCTATCTCAAAATTGACAATGGATAAATTTTAGCTAACAAGAACCAACAGATTTGCATGGCAATGCCAATGTAATTCTTTCTCTACACAATAACTTATAAAGTTAGGCATCATACATCGAAAGCCAAAAATTCATTCCTCAGTCAATTTCAAATGAAGCGTAAAAATATATCACAAAACAGTTTGTTTTAAATGCACTCTCATATTGAGAAAAGCTTAACAATAAAGAAAAAGAAATGTTTAGAGCATCTCTCCACATTGCCAAACAATATGGCCACATTTCAATATGTACAGCCTCATGGTCTCAGATAATGTCTTAGTAAATGAGTATGCACTTATCTATGAATGCATAACTATCCACATTTACACAAAGAAGTTCCCATTTCCCAGTACTCTAATGCCCTCTTTCAAGCAGGAAATGCATGAATCTGTCTCACCAAAAGCATGTTAGACATGATCATGGAACAACTTTGCACAGCCCACATCAACAATCCTGTGGTTAAAAGAACCTAACCTATCCACAATTGATCTAGAAGAGCTCTACTAATAATTGATGGAAGCTTTAAAAGGCTAAGA